>JARJDT010003130.1:0-14225 GCA_030264655.1 Leptusa sp. GC000079
ACACTGTACTAACTTTTAAAATAATCAACAAGTTTCTTATTGATTTGTTTTCAATTAGTTTAATTGAAAATTAAAATTCATCGATGAGTTGTTATGAAATATTAATAACCCTTTCAATCTGTTTAATTTATTAATTGCTATCCTTGATTGCAAATTTGCTGAGACAATAAATGAAAACAAAGCAAAATTTCCATTAATTTGATAAAATTCGCCGGCAATAAACAGGCTTCAGCGGCTGCTTTTGATTTTATACAACGTTAAAGCATCACAGAGCATTTATAATAAAACTTCAATTAATTTACATTGGGTTTCGGTGCCTAAAATACAAAGTGCAGAAAGCTGCGAAGAGAAATTGTACGTTATTTACTTGTTTTGTTTTGGAATTCTGTTGATTTGCATATATTTTCGTAACTTTTCGTTTGACGAACGTCAGTAAAATAGAATATTAATGCAAAACAATGAACAAATTTTATCTAGACAAATAAAACTGCCTTTTATCCTTCACACAGCGAAAAATCGTGCGATGAATAACAGAAGAAGTGAAAATATTATATTGTCACTGAAATTTATGAACAGAGACCTTGAATTGACTGAAAGATTTCTGAGCAACTTCTCCATGGTGCACATAAGTAGAAACTTTTCCAATTCATAAGCTAAAGCAATCGAATAAACCAATATCCGACGAAGGTCAGCGCTTTGTGATTTCTCAAAAGAATATAACCGCTTAAGAGTCGCCAAGTGTCACTCTCGCTCAAGATGGACGAAATGCGAGAACAAATCTCCTGGAAAATGATCTCTTTTCTCGTTTGCTTACATGACCTACATTGCCCACAATGAAGGACAACAGAATGATAAGTTTACAACATGCACGAGGATGTTTTCCGCTTTCCGATGTGTAATATGTACTTATTGATTTCAGAGCAAGGATGTGCAACTTTTGTGTTGATTGTGCACAATTTCAATTCACAAGTTGTAAACAAGCTTATTGCGAGTAAGTATGGTGAGCTAATAAAACATCAATATTTACTGAGATTGCACGGCGGAGACTTGCCAAGTTCGGCCGTTTTCTATCACTTTGTATAAATTCGATTAAGGGCGCGTATGCAAACATAATATTTAGTGGTGGTCGTAAATTTCATTTTTATTATTTTACTTTAACTGAAAAACTATATGGCACTTCATTGTTGTATGCGTATTGCCCGCCTGGCGACATTATAACCCATTGCGACGGCCAATAAATTCTCGCATCGACGATTTTCAACAGCGGCCATGCACACGCGAAAATCCTTCAATCCGTTCAATCCCTGCCTGCCAAAGTGAGACATCAAAAAAGGTCCTTTATGCCTACCAGTGTAGGTATACTCAAATGCCAAAACGCATTTCCATGTTCTTTTTTTGAGAGCCTATTAAAAGAAAAGTGCTTCTTGTCGCTTATACCTAGCCTTGCAGCTACTTTTACTAACATTTTTAAACACAATTTGTGCTAAAATCACTGAAACTTAACTTGAACTCCAGAAGTTAAGTATGAATTGAAATTATTAATGCCGCTTGAGACGCTCATATTATCAACAATAAAATTAAAATAAACGCCTAGAGAATTACGACTGCTGAAAAGTGATTAAACTCAAATTCGTAAAACCCAATGTTCAAAAGTCAGCATTAAAAACGGTCGTATAATAACTTATTAGTTTTAATTAAATTTCCGCCTTTGGGTGGGTACAATGAAAATTACGATTTCGACAATTGCAAAATTTCCCACAGAGTTTAATTGGTTCAAAATTGATAATGCATTGCCCTGTAAAACATTAATACCTTAATGGCAAACACGGAATGAAATGAAATAATAATCCGCAGATAATGCGATATCATGTTTTGCATTTACGTGTGGTAAACGCAAATTCCTTGCACAAAATCCACACCAAAGCAGAATATAAAAGAGAATACATGAGCGAAAAACGAATATCGCACGTGAATATTATATAGACCTACAGAGTGTTTTATTTTTCCAGCAAATATTTCGTAAAATTCTTTAAAAACGTTTTAGTTGATTGGGTTTTAATTATATAACTTCCATCTTCAGTGGAACAAAACTTGCGTTTAAGTAATACCCAATATGAAGCTTATTGCGGGAAGGTTTTCGTTAATTGAATTACGACGGCTGACGCCTATTTGCCCGGCGCATTCACATTGTTCGCCTTCCTTGCCTCAATGCGAACCAGATCGCCACATTCAGCCCATCCGTTCATTCCACGTTAAACGAATTTCCAACAGAATCGTTGACGAGAAAGGAAACGCATGTAACGTTTCAAAAATGTCCGTCGGTAATTTTGCAACCAGGAAAAAGTAATTTCTTCTCATTGCCAGCATTGCTTCATTGCCAATGTGGATCGCTTTACCTCTTATTGTCCCGGATGCCATTAAAGATTTTTCTTCAAATTAAGAAAAATTCTTTGATGTCAATAATTTAAAATAAATGAAAACTGTTCAGTTTAAGTACTTTATTGATATGTTGCATTCAAACGTACAGAGTGTCTAAAAATGATTGACATCCTAGGTGGATTTGAATGCAATTTTAAGGTGAATAAAAAATATATTAATTTGACTTAAAAATGTCTAATAAGGTATGTTCATCATTTCACACGTCATTAATATAACTTTTTTTATTGAGATTGCACTCACCGCCACCCAAAAAACCAGCCATTTGAAGACACCCTGTGTTTACGCAAGAAAGCATTTAATTCCGAAATAAATGCTAGGTTTTGTTTATCAATCATAATTTTTTTCCTAATAGGAAAACTAAACTTAAGGAAATATTTTTTTTCTTGGAGCAAAACAATATTTTCTGTTTTTAACTCAAGCTCAGGGGTGGAATTCATACTGGAAACGAACTATAACTATATATTAAAATACGAATATTAGTCTTCTATTAATGATTTATCAGATTTATACAAGATTTTAATTTAATTATTAGAAATAGTTGATATAATCTAAATAAAATACTTTGTCTAAATAATTAATTGCATTAATGAAGTAAACAAATTCGAGTATTTTAATATTCTTGAATTTCTTTTGGTGCATTTAGGACATAATAAGGGTAGGAACATCAATATATATATTTACTATAATGATCCCATCTATATGTTAACATTCTCTGTGCAAGAGTGTTGGCTTCCTATATTTATCTGAAAACCCTTGCCATAGGCATGTAGTCAAGCCACACAATATGTGTAATGTCTCCGTAAATGTCTATCCGGATTTGTGCGATTCTGGCTATCTCCAACTATTAGTTTCCTGCAACAGGGAATGGGCATAGGGGCCGAGTCGCCACATCGTTGTCCTTCGCAGGCCGCCACGCGCTTTAGTCTATGTGCAATGAATGTCGGAACTGGAATCCTGACAAAGACAAGGGACGAGCGAACATGGGAATAAACGCGACAGGACGCTCTAATTACTTACTGCAGTTAATTATTTCGCCACTATTCTACTCAACTAACAATATTATCGTGCTGAAGAAGAACATAGCATAGCATAGCATAGCAACACGCATCTAGTTAGATCTAGTGCTAAAACAAGCAGAGTTTAAAATTTAATGTGACAATCATCAGACTAAATTAGTTACATAAAATGTGCAAATAAACGATAGATCTACATTGGCAAAGTTTGCTTAAATGTTGCACTGACACTGAGAGCAACAAAACACTCCCTTGTTGGCCTGACAATAGCGTGTTTGTTATTTGAAAGGACATGTGTTTTTTTAAACATTGTTTGCTTTTTGTTTCTTTGTGCTTTGCTGCCGTGATGAGACTCATAATTGGCTCGACTTGATGAAGACAATTAAGGATAATTGGTTGGTAAAGTGGGAGTGTTTGGGGACTAATTGAGAGGTTTTTCTACTAAATGTAGTTTGTTGAAGGCACTCTTAGTGTTAGCTTTGCAATTCGATTTGCAAAATGGCATAATGAAAACAGCAATTTGCGCGTCTTCACATAGAATACCTATCAACAAAAATTATTTTCCCACGTTTATTAAATTTAAATTTAAATTCTGCCATCAATTATAACAGCAAGTACATTATTAAAGCAGTTAAAGTTTTATTGCATTTTTGCATTTTTATATTGTAGTTAGTCTAGTTTACTTTTGCTGATAAATAAATTCATGTATGAATTTTTGTTATAGCTTTGTAAAGATTTCAAACTGCGTTGCGAACTGCATATTTACCATAATATATACCTAGCTACTTTTCCTTGCTCGTTTCATCAATGCGAAAATATGAGAAATATGAATAGATTCTCCTTAAGATATATTATACGTGCTCGTGTTGAAATGCGTGTGCTTTGTTATGCATCTACAGTTTTCCATGATAAATTTTCTCGTCACGATACATGTTTAGCCCAAATGGATGAAAAATTCGTCTACATATGAAAACTGTTGCAAACAGATGCAGATTTAAATATTCTTCGCTCTTGCTTGAAAAATCTACATTTGATACACATCTCATCGTAAACAACCGAACTTGTTTTGTTAACATATTGAAAGTTTTCAAGAGAACAGAAAGGAAAAATAAGCACCAGCCAAATTTCAAAGTCAAATCTTTTTATGACGTCAATGAAGTTTATATTGCGGTAGCACTAATGCAAAGCTGAAACTAGTTCACAAATATAAAAGAAAAGTGATGATTTTCATTGAATTCAGGTGCGTTGCAGGAGCGTTTAGTGGCGCCAATCTCAATAATTTCGCAAAGAAACTTTACATCAGCATATTAGAATGTGTTGGCTTATCGCCAAATTGTCCAACTGTTTCACTTCATTGTCTCAGATAACTTAGCTTCCTGCGATGCAGCAAATTTCTGCTAGACATTTGGAAATTTCATGATTTTGACTTACTAAAAGTAACTGGCAACCTTGGTTCTTGACCTGTTTGTGCAAAAATAAAAGGGAATGATTAAGAAGGCACTCTTTCAAGTCCCATTTCCAGCAAGCATCTAGGAGCCAAGTGATGATGATGGAGTTGTAAATGTTTGATGCGAACTTCTTAGTGACTTATAAAACATAATTTGAGAAAACTCGCTTGAACTACCCAAAGACCTTCCAAGTCATAAAAACCGATAAAACACTCGCGCAAAATTCCATGAAATTTTTGAAAATGGCGTTTAAAACTAACAACTAACTGCATTTACGTGATTGCTAAAGTTCTAGTCGCTTTCTAAGTTTTCCAATTTTCCCTGTTTGTAAATCAAGCTAGTTTTTTGCAAGCGTCTAAATCAAATAATAAAGTTTACATATGAATGAGCAAATGAGCTAAAAATAAAGAGTAAAAAGTGAAGAAAAGAGTGTCGCTGAATATATGATCCATCTAGCTATAGTCAAACACGTGCAAACATCGTCGCGATGAAAAGCATTGATGATTTGTTCGGTATGCATTCAGCACCGACCTCTTCCTAAATTTGATAAAGTAGACGACATCCATCTTAATATAATACTTTGGTTATTTCATACACGTAGTACGAACTTCGTGTCGTCATTGCCACATTGCCAATCCTCCAACACTGCTCTATTCCTATGGTGGCATCTCATGGTGATGGCAACCACCTAAAGCACAAACACGTAATATTTGTGGAAGGGTGCGAAAACCAGGAAAACCTACCGCATGATGTGCATCACCCATTTCCACATCAAATTTCAGGACAACTACCAGAATAATTTTTTCGTCAACATCACATTTAACGATTTTATGATGGAAAATCCAAGCTCATTCAACCCTTAGCTCTTCGGCTAAATATGTTGAATCACGATTTCGATTGCTAGCGAATGCTAGTGCTAGAACATTGTAGATCGTATCTTGCTGATGTAGCCTAAACAATTGTATAGAAATCGATACAAGGAGCGACGAGATGTACAAATGACAAATCGACGATGCGAACAGAGAAAAGCGTCAAATTCATCAAGAATTCAGAGCGAAGAGAAAGAGCTTCAATCTCATGGTATCCGCTTCAGTTTCCTGTTCGGATACCAATTCAGCGACTCTACTCATTCTCTACTACAATGCGTGTATTAGAAGACACATTACAATTGTGCGCTTCGACATTTTCAAATTGTCTCAAATCCTAGCTCTTTCCCTACACACATACAAACATTCTATAAATTCATTGAATGAATTCATCGAGTGCTGGTGGATGGCTCACGTTTCACGCGTTGCTTTATCGTTTCGTTTCGTATTCTCGCAAATTGACTAATTGGTTTAGACTGCCGAATGCGAACATTCCATACAGCAAACCAGAGCGGGAGGTTTCGGCTTATCCTGTAGAATTCATCTGCTTTGGTAATACATAATCGTTTTAATTCACTCTGTTGTTTGCATTATCATCAACGTCGTCGTTTATTGCGATAGAAAATTACAATAATATGTTGTCGAGTTGCCTGTAGATTTGGATTTTAATTTGCATTATCATGAGATTGTCTACACAATAAAGGACGAACCCTCGAAATCCTCATCTCACTTTAGTCCTTGTAATAAATAATTCATAAAATTACTTTGCATGGCTGTTAAGGGTTGTTCTGAATGTTTTAAATTGTAATTATTAAAATAATTGTTTTGTTCGTCTAGTTTAAACTCATCCCAGGATAAGTGTGCATGTCCTTAGGGTCCTTCCTTGTTACTCCTGTTCTTCTAAGAGTCATTGATATGTAGATATTATATGGTTTTGGCCGTTTTGGGATCACCTAGTATAGATGCAAACCAGATTCAAATTTCGTCCTTGTTGAATATCTGTATTTAGAAACGCATCCTAGAGTTGTTTACCTTTTATTGTTCACCACTACTACCTAGTACATTACTATAATAGTCATTTATGTCAACCTGAAACGTTTATCAGCCTTATTGCTTAGTGCAAGTCGACGTAATTTAATTGCGTCTTCTGTTTGGATTTCTGCAGGATCTGAAGTGGAAATCTCAGTCTCAAATTGTCAGAGAAGCTCCAAAGCTGCATTTATTCGAAATATCTTAATATTTTACCCTCATTATAAAATGCTTTATGTTTTATTAAATTTCCATGCCTTGCTTTAAATGATATTAAAAGCTGTACAGCCGTTACTGACAAAGGATATGAATTATTATCGCTGACATTATTAATATTAATTTGATATTAATTTTAAAATATTGAAACGAACTACACTTATAGCAATTTTATTTAGCTCCGAACATTGAACAAGTTTTAATGCAGTACTTTATTGCCTTTTTGTTTATACTTTATTATGTTCCATTTAATTATCTTGATTAGAATGTTTTTACTGCACATAGAAAGGAAAACAAATCCAGTTTGAAAATTTCAAATGAACACCTCTAAAAATTTTAATTAAGTTTTTTGTTTGTTTAAATGCAAATTAACTCTTGCTTAATGTATGAAAAGTACATTTTTGCGTTGTACTGTGAAACTTTTTCAATGCATAAAACTGTCCGCTAAACATGATTATGGAAAATGTAGAGTTGAAATTGTTTGAGACTCTCCAAAGTGGGAAGGATTGTTCGCTCGTTCCGTGGCTCCATCTGCATGAATTACATCACAATGATGAGGACATTTGGACGCTTGCGTCGTGGAAAATCGATGCAATTTTCACACAAGAGTTTTCCTTTCGCAGTAGGAAAACTGGTTCAGTGTACCATACGCCATCAAGTTCTACGTACGTGCTTTGCTGAAGAAGTGAAGCAACTCTCTACGCTTCGAAGTCGCACTGGTTCAAACACTCAACGGACCATCATGGTATAATTTCTAACTTTCAAAGAAAGCGCGCTAAATTTAAATTTGTTTCAGTATGGTTTCGTCAATTATGCGTTGGAATTGCTTGTTGTGAAAAGTTTCGGCGATGAAGTATGGGAAAACATAAAGTAAGACTAATTCCAAAAATTTTATTTTATGAAAAAATATTTCTGAAAATGGTTCTTTTTGTTAGAAAAAATGCAGAGTTGCAAATGGAAGGACAATTTCTTGTCAGGCAAATCTACGAGGACGAATTAACTTATAATTTGATTGGAGCTGCCGTTGAAGTTCTACGTTAGTTCTTCAGATTTAAAAATTGTAAATAATCAAAAATTATTTTTAGAAATTCCGGCGACCGCAATCTTGGAGCTGTTCGGAAAAACTTTCTTTGAGTTCTGCCAGGATTCAGGATATGACAAAATTCTGCAAGTATTGGGGGCAACTCCAAGGGATTTCTTGCAGGTAAAAATAAAGTTTTAATAAAAAAAATCAAATATTTTTGTTTGAAATTTTAGAATTTGGATGCATTGCATGATCATTTGGGCACTTTGTATCCTGGAATGAAGGCACCGTCCTTCCGTTGTACGGAACGTCCCGAAGATGGAGCTCTCATTCTGCATTACTATTCAGACCGGCCTTCTTTGGAATACATTGTAATAGGCATCGTGAAGGTACTAAATTCAAAATTGTTGCCGATGTACACTTTTTGCCTTTCTATTTTATTTTCCCAGGCTGTTGCAAGCAAATTACATGGAACCGAAGTCGAAGTGGAAATACTAAAGACCAAAGAGGAATGTGATCACGTACAATTCCTGATAACGGAAACATCGGGTCCTGGCAAGCAGCAGCTGCCTGAAATCGACGAGATCGAAACGCTTTCCTTGGGTGAGTGTAATTTTACAATGAATTATAGCTGCTAGATTCCGACGTCTTCCAGTAAACACTTTGCGAATAAGTATAAGTTGATTGCATTTTTTATGCGCACTAAACGCTTATCCTTAGCGGTATTTCTAACGATAGCTGTTGATGGAATTTTTAGAACCCAAAGTGAACGCGGCAACATTCTGCAGAATCTTCCCGTTTCACATCATGTTCGATAGGGAATTGCAGATCGTGCAAACTGGTAGCACTCTCGCACGTATCATGCCAGCAGTTACGTCAGGCGACTGTCGAGTTACCGACATTCTAGACCCGGTACTGTTAAGGATCATAAACATATCAAATTGTTTTTTTCTCGTTTTGATTTTGCCATCGCCATCATTTATTAGAAGAACTTGTTTTGATCATTAATTATTGCATGTCACTAGCAGTCGTTTGATTTTGTTGAAAGATAAAAACTTGCAAAAATTTCCCTATCCTTGTAAACCAGTAAACCAAGTAGTATAACGATTTCATTTAATAAAAATTCAATTTTGTTCCTATATTTTCGTAACACTTTGTATAAAGATTATAAGCTATTACACAATCGTCAGTGCTAATTTATTAGCATTAATGCGATTGTGTAAAATAAAATAGCATAGCGTTCGTTCTTCTTTAAGGTGCGTCCACACCTGGAGCTGACATTCGAGAACATACTTTCTCACATTAATACGATCTACGTGCTGAAGACGCGACCAGGAGTCATGCAAGTGAATGCGCCTCCGGAGTATCGTTATTTGCGCCTCAAAGGGCAAATGATGTACGTTCCGGAAACTGATCTAGTGATATTTCTTTGCTATCCGAGTGTTATGAACCTCGACGACCTCACCAGGTAGGCGCACCTCATCAAAACTATAACAAATAGGACATTTGTACGAACATTTCTTAGGCAGACAGATTACGGTACATATAAGATGATTCAGAGCATGCACGAAAACGATTAGATTACAGCAAGTTTCGCGTCTTAAGTTGATCTCAATGATACTACTTTGCATAGTGATTAATGTTGCTGTTGGTTCCCGATAGGAACATCTTGTATTGCTATGATATACAAGGTGATCAAAAAATTGCGATAAATAAATTTTGAAAATTTAGTGTTAAATGAATTCGGAAAATTCAGTGTATTAATTTATGATTATTAGTTTAATTAAGAATCACAAATAACAAAATTGTTAGTTTTTGAAAAATCTGCAAAGAAGTTATTACCTATTTCTAATTTCAAATTATCAATGCATAACTATAGCTCTTGAATTGAATTTGAATCACATGAAAGAAAGTGCACAATTTTTGAATCACCCTGTAGGTGATGTGTGTTTAGTGTCAGGTGTACTTAAATGTGTATCACTTTTAAGGCGCGGATTGTACATTAGTGACATCCCGCTGCACGATGCTACGCGGGACCTGGTTTTGATGTCCGAACAGTTCGAGGCTGATTACAAGCTCACGAGGAACCTCGAACTACTCACTGATAAATTACAGCAAACCTATAGGGAGTTGGACGACGAGAAGAAGAAAACAGACAGGTACATTTCACGATGTGCTTGTTCTCAAAGTAATTAACTCTAGGGAAAGTGGATGAAAACTTTTTATTTTTACCGTTTTACTTGCGTTCACATTAATTGCGGTAATTATGCAAGTTGTTTCCGACAAAAACCTATAAAAAACGCATAGAACAAAGAATTGATCAAATGTCCAAGTTTACATAATTTATTTTATTTTTAATGGCGTATCTATTTGTATCCTTATACATTTGCCTTATTTATAGTGCAACGTAATGTCTTTTTAGTTTTGCGCAAATAGTATTCTTTGGAAGTGTTTCCTTCACATTCAATTTGATAATAGCATAATAACATATTGCCTTTAAGTTTATGTAATTTTATTTTGTTTCCTCAACAATTAAAACTTTTATAGATTCTTGTAATCTATCTATTTATAACTAGCTAAATTTGGTAATTGGAGAAAATTTGTCTACAACTCTCTAGTTTTACTAATTAAATAAGCATGCATTTGAGCAATCATTTATCCACCGCTTGTATTCGCTACCTGTTTATTTTGTTAATTATTACATTTATTAGTTTAGCAGCTCTTTGAGCTTAAAATGCATTTTGCGTGGAGACTTCAATGCCCGGCTGCTGCAAAAAAGAGAAAAGCACTTTTAGTCGCACCTAATGTCTGTAGTCTATTACATACAGGGTGATCATTTAATTCTGATGTGTTTTTGAATTTTTACGCAAATTTTTAAGCTCAGCTCAAGATTAAATGATTACCCTGTATATTTGCAAGTTAATAATCATATTCATCAAGTTAAATAAACAAACTAAGACAGACTATACCCATATAGCATTGGTGATGAATAAAGCTATGAGCATAGTGCAAAAGTTACACAATAACCTTTTCTAATTATAGTTATTAGTCGTGTAATCCGCGAAAGAGTTGCGCACACAAATGGATAAGCAAACGCATAAATCGTTACACAATTAAAAGTTCTTTTGAGCGTTTGCATGATGGCATTATGCATTAAGACAAACACTTTATTGCAATGTGTATTTCATAGCCAATACTCAAACTATATGCTAAGTGCTGAAGAGTGTAATAAAATGCAGGTGCAATTTCAATATTTCAAAATTCCAACATGTTCGCTCTTTCTGTTTCTCACTTACCTTTAGCCAGAACTATGAGTTATTGTGAACTAAAGCATAGCAGCGCGTAGAAGACATTTAAATTTGTGATGTGGAACAATGAAATCGAGCAAAAGCGACAAAACAATTCGGTTTGACTTTTAAAATATTGAAATGAAAACAAACACGCAGCAATCGGGCATTGTTGGCAATGATGATGGCAAAACACAACTTTCTAATAAAATATTACTCTCGATATCGGAAATAATTGAAGCGAATTATTTTTGTTTTTGACCAGGTTGTTGTACTCGGTGCTACCAATAAGTGTAGCGAACGAATTGCGACATAAGCGGCCAGTGCCGGCCAAACGTTACGATTGCGTCACGTTGCTGTTTTCCGGCATCGTTGGTTTTTCCGCCCTGTGTGCAACTCGCACTGATTCCAGAGGAGTGATGAAGATCGTCCAGATGCTCAATCAGTTGTACACCGCGTTTGACGTACTCACTGATCCGAAACGCAATCCGAATATCTATAAGGTAAACGCATCGTTGCATTGATGCACATTGTTGCTTGATTAGTAATGGTATTTATTTATTTATGGATGATGGATTCGAGTTAATGAAGTAATCAATATGTGTTTGTACATTTATAATTAATTATTGCCCGTTGCACATTTATACAGAGAGCTTTGATAAAAAAATATTTTGTTAAGTTGTTAAGGTTGTTAAGCTATAGTAGCATGCAAATTACTGTTTCATCAATTTCCAAGTGAAATTTCTTTAATGTGTTTATTATACCTTTCTAATGACGGGTACAAGAAGCAGTTGTTTTAGTTCAAATGCGTTGATGTGATTTTTCAAATATTTGTTGAATGTGCCGGCAAACTATGCGGATTACAAATAGGAAATTGAACCTATTCTACACTTTTGTTCCATCCGCTTCTTCCATTTATATTTATTGCCAATTAAGTATAAAGCAATTTTATTAATAAACTATTCTCACATCATGCGTTTGTCTCTCTTTTTTGACTCCCATTGAAAGAGACAACAATTGAGCCATTAAAATTACTAAATATAACGAGGAAAAGTACTAATAGAAATTTCTCGAAATATTTCACATTTTTTCACAGGCGTTTTAATTAAATTTGGACGAATCAAATCGTGCTAAATGCTTTGAATTCTAGTTAATTTAAATGTTTTCAACTAGCATAAAGCATGAGTCTCAGTAAGCTTTGGTCCTTGATGATATTATTAGTAATTTATGAACAGTTGGTACATGTTCAAGTAGAAAGTATTTTTGTTGCACCAGATGCATGCAAAATTGAAATTGAAATGTGCTAGACCTACGCGGTCGTCATGCCAATAAAATAATTCATTTCTCTTCGCATTTGTTAGGATTTGTTTCTTCTTGCTCGATTAAATTAAAATTAATTTAGTTTTGCTAGATTACCATCGAGGAAAAAGAAACAGGATTTCTCCAATTTTACCAAAACTAGGTTTATTTTATGTTCGCTCACCATCCATCTGCTTTGCTCATACAAATTCTTTGCTCTAGAATCTAATAGAAATTCAAATCAAATCCATTGATTTCAAATATAGCTAATTAATAATTATTTATTGCAATTTCATTGCATGTAAATTCATGCAAATTGTTAAACAAATGAAAATAAAAAGTGTCGAAATTAATGAAAAGCGCTTGATCAAAAAGGAAATTCTATTTAATTTATTGATTTAAATGTATTTATGGTATGTTTACAACACATTTTCAATTATGGAAATAATTCATTAATTTGCTTGCGTTCAATATACTTTTAAAAATGAGTCGGGCCGATCCGCAACTTTTCGACCTTCGGTCAAAAAGTTACGTGTCTTGCCCTCTGGGAGTTCGGCGCTTCGCGCCTCACGAATGGAGGGTTCGGCGCTTCGCGCCTCACATTGGCGTTTCAGGCGTCTTTTGTGCAATTTCATCTTTGTCCAAATACTTTTTCAATCCAGCAACATGCGGGATAACTTCAGAGATGCAAGAGAGACCTGAGCTGGTAATTTTAGTTATTTTCTCAAATGGTTTTAAAAGGTTGATGCATTGCTCCATCAAGTCCCATTGCTGAGCCGTCAAATTATTAAGTGTGTCATGATCAGCTATGTAAAGAGAAATAGCCCGTTTTTGTTCCAACAAGCGCTCTTTCGTATAAAAAGTAGAATTCCAACGCGTGTTGATGTCTTGAACAAGTTGGTGCTGTGACAAATTCAGCTCTTCTTGAATCGTCGTCAGTTTTTCTTGGGCTAAACCCGAATGGTTGAAGTGCGTCACAATACGTCTACCAGCAGCGATCATTACTTGTACTTCAGGCTGGACTTTTAATGACTCTGTCACTGCCCTTTGAAGTGAATGAATGAAGCATCTAGCTGAATCATACTCGGCCACACGAACACCTTTGACTATGTTTGCGCCAGAGTCATGAACAAGTAGGTGTATTTTGCTTGTTGCAATGTTCCAAGGAGCTTGAAGCAATTTGAAGCGTTGAAACAACTTCATGCAAAACTCGATTATGAAAATAACCTTTTAATTACCCCTCAGGCTAGTATACCCATTTATTATGAGACTCAGGGCAAGTAACTTTAAAATACAATTATTACAAGTCCGAATTTTTAAACCCAGAAGTAGCTTATTTAGGTCACATTATTACATCAGATGGTGTCAAGCCAAATCCCGATAAAATTTTCACAATTCAAAAGTATCCGATTCCAAAAAGTCAATTAGTACATTACGAAACGTGTTGCGTTAGAAAGAGTCCAACGCACGAGGGCATATTGGACTCTTCCAACGCAATCAGTTACGTACACTATTTTTTGCACACCTTCAATGTCAAGTCAATAAATATGTACAATACTTTTCGATGGTTAGTTCATGTCCCATGTTATAATGTATAACGTAAC
>JARJDT010003135.1:0-14838 GCA_030264655.1 Leptusa sp. GC000079
AAACCACCGAAACAAAGACAAAAATTGCCATTACAAAGAAACTATGGGAGATACAGAAAAGTCTTAAATACAAAAAAGACGCAAAATTTAATAGCCTTCAAGTTCCCTGAAGACACTTTTGCCCTAACTAATAGGGCTGTCCAAATATTCGCGAAAAACAACCGAAAAAAAGACAAAACTCGCCATAACAAGCAAACTAAGGGAGATACAGAAAAGTCTTAAATACAAAAAAGACGCAAAATTTTATTGCCTTTAAGTTCCCTGAAGACACTTCTGCCCCAACTATTAAGGTTTTAAAGATACTCGGGAAAACCCACCGAAAAAAGGCTAAAATCGCCATAACAAGCAAACTATCGGGGATACACAAAAGTCTCTAATACAAAAAAGAGCAGAAATTAGTCGATAAGTAATAAGTCATGATCTGTATGCAAGTGAATTGACAGTATTTTAATTAGAGTATAACGCTCTGGAAATTTTATGAATGGAACAATCCAACAATGATACACTTATAAAGTATTGTTAATAGAATTCATAGTAAAATGAAATGAACACATGTACGAGTCAATGTTGCCACATCTACACTTTTTATTCTTGGCTCCCGTTAAGACATGAAGGAGCAATTAACATTCTAATTTAAGAATTCCTCTTTGTAATAACCCTAAGAAGGTGGCCACGTGTAGGTGATTCGCCCATTAGCAAACACCCTGCATATTGTCAGATATAAAACGAAAGGTTTATGCGTTTTGCTTAAATAAAAGCAAAACACGTAAAGGATTTGAATTAGAATTGTACAAGTTTATTTTATCCAGGCGTAGAGAAGCACTCACAGACCTATGTAACATGTTATGAATATGATACGAGAAAGTGGCTTGATTTTAAGTCGCCAACGTTAACTAACTTAATCGAAAATTCAGTGGTTTTCCACACACGCCATAGCAAGAGCCACCAGCATATAATAGTGTGATGATGAAGTTTAATAAAATAATGTATTCATAGAGGAATTTAATGAAAGGTGCGAGGTACGTTAATCCCCCAAAGTCTGTGCGACAATGCACATACCATGGGCAATTTTGCCTCTTGCGAGCTCGCTTCATATGGGATGCATCGCATGTATGCGGGTGTCATAGGTGTTGGTAACACACTCTTCTCGTTTCGCATCGCATTGAAAAGGCCGGTGCAGGGCCGGATTAGCCTTGCTGGCGCCCCTAGGCCAACCAAGTGTGGATTATATTGTGCAATATTGTGCAATATTTTGTGCAATATTTTGTGCAATATATTGTGCAATGTAAACTAAGCGCCCTCTTTTACTTGGCGCCCTTTTTTGCCGTACGCCCCTAGGCCAGTGCGTATGAGGGATAATCGGCAATACGGCACTGGTACGGTGTATGTGCTGCATTCGCCTCCAACTTCCACAAATACGCGGACCAGACAGAAACAGATAGTGGTATAAATGGATGTATCAAGTGCATATAGGGTTCAGGTAATCGCTCCACCATGTGTGCATCATGCAACTAACATAACTTTGTAAATTACAAGAACCGCTACGCTCGTGCTTGTATTCCGAGGCAGGCAATTACTGGAAAATTAATTTATTTCGAGGGCTGTTTTCTCTGGTCAGGTGTTCGATGTTGCTGCTAGTAATTTGAAACAATTATAATAGCTGTTATAACTGTTAATATTAGTTGATAGTTTATAGATTTTGTGCGCGATTTAAAGCCCCCCTTGTCGTGGTACGCTTGCCCCGATACTCGTGAGAGTTGTCGCGTTACGATTCACCTGTCAATGGTATCCCCAAAGTTTTGCATGTTTACGGGGTATTCAAAGCAACTGCGTGCAACAGAATGAGCTTGCCGAGAGTAACATTGAGCGAAGTTAATTGAAATTCGTAACACGACAGCCTCAATAGGTTTTCTGAAATGGAAGACGCGCGGCGCTAAATAGGCAGACAAGTAGACGCAATCAAATACGTGCAGTGTGAGTGGAGAGATGGATTGTTGTCGAGAGTATTTTGCAGAAAGGGCTCGTTATATGACATTTATTTTAACCGAGGGGTAGCCGAAGGGTTTAGTTTATGCAAACTATATAACTAAGCCTATTAGAACTGTCCAGATATTGCGGAGTTGGCTGATGCTATGCAATTGCCATGCTAAGGGATGTGGTGTAATATGTGTGTGTGCAATACCGTCGTCGTCGAAGAGACGAGAGAGTATGGCAAAACTAAACTCCTCGGGCTTGAGGAAACTTTGACAAGAAGTAAATTGTTAGAACTGAAAGCACCTGAAACACTTAAGCCTTAAACTGCTCGACAGCAGCAGAACAGGATGAAGCCCGAGGTATAGTATCCGCTCTAGTGCGACGTTTCGTCATTCCGCGTCTACGTTACCACAACCTATTGGCGCTGCCCTGCACAAAGATTTCGTGTGTATGTTGGCGGAGCAGCTTGTGTAGTAACCATGTATATACGGCAACCGCAAAGCCCATCAAATAAACAGAAGCCTTAGAAGATGAATCCGCAGAGCCCTAAAACTACGTTATGCGGAAGGTTAACTTTATTCCAAAGTTCCACGTACGGTCGGTATGAGAGAGCTTACGAGGAAAAACTCAACGTTCACCTACAACGTCAAAGTATACACAGTCAGTAGCTTAGTGCTAGCCAAAACCACCCAAAACGTATGTAGATAAAATGGGAGCGAAAAACTGGACCACAGATTAAGTCACACCATGAAGGTGTATTGGTGTGTATTGGAATCTCTTAACCATTGGGAATTCAAATTGATGAAATAAACAGTTTCTTGCACATTATAAACATTTACAGTTTGGTAACATCACGAGGTGGCCATATGATGCGCTGACCATCAGATTTGGAGCAATTAAGTCTATAAGCCAAGCGCCAAACGTTCATTCAAAAGCGGAACCATAGTGTACATACAACGAGCTGGCAATAACGAGCAAATCGTGAATCGGACGATTTTTGAAATCTCCGTCCGGCCGTTACCTGCAGCTTTATGGGGTCCAGGGATATCGTGACCGACCGACGTGACTCCCGCTGAACTGGCCGCGATGACCCCCTGAGCGTAGTTTACCAAATTAAAACTTTTTTAATCTTGCACCAGCCAACACAATCCGAATAATAGGAGCAAGCAATTCGTGTCTGCGTCCGGTTATTGGTTTCCACATGCAGTCAAAACGATAAATCCAGTAGGTAACCGTTACATATCCATGGAATGTTTGCAAAACTACATTTGCATTTCTTTACCACTTCCGCAGCATTCGTGCACATAAAGTATACGTCTGGCACATTTGCCGGAATATAAAATACTTGTACAAACAAAATGTTGAATTTTTAATAACAATGGAAGCGTATTAATTGCCTTAAACAAATACAAAATTCATTGTGCAAATAAAATGAGTCAAACTGAATATGGCGCTGAGCGCCTTATTTTACTTTCGTTGCAGAAAGGTAGGCAGGGCGTTTGCAAGAGTTCAGTTCAACGTCTTGCCCAGCTTTCCAGTCTGCTAGCTAAATTTAATATTTAATTTGGAATGGGATACTTTTCAATGCGCGCGCTTTTCAGAGAGAATCAATTAAGGGTTCGCATAATTTAGTATTCCTGAGGGCATTGCGGATGTAGTTACCTAAACCAAGCGCAACGTAAATTCAATCCTGAAGTTGTGCCTGCTTGCCTCGGCTGATTCGCCGGACGCGTCATAAAATAATCATTGGACTGAATGCGTTTCTGTAGTGGACCGCGGGATTAGTGCCCGATTCCTTCCTAAGCCTAAGACTGGGATCGAAATGGAACACGCCATGGCAGATGTGACTTGCGGACGTGCTTCAACGCCCAACAAGACTGAAAACCATTTAGCCTCATTATTGCAGCCGCAAACGATTTATTTATTACATGCTGGCGCAAATTGCTTTTGCATCATTTTTTGCTCTTTTTAAAGCCGTCAGCACGGGGCACTAGGGAGAAATATAGTTGTGTTGAAATAAAGATTAGATAACTATCTCGTTCGATAGGATTTAAGTAGCGCTACCGCCGACGCCTGCTTGCTTTTCGAGAACAATAAATATGGTAAACGTCTGCGAATTTCATTGCTCTTGGTGCTACTTGCTGGAACATAAACTATTCTTTTGCAGCATGTATATGGGTGTGCAAGTACAAGCGCAGTGGGAATTCGATACAAAAGTATTTCCATTTTCCGCAGATTCGCCATCACGATAAATTACGACAACGCAACAAGAGACAACAAGAGAAGAATGCCGTGGCGGATTTGGCCAAATATTAATTTTAAAGACGCGTAACACAAACAGTCGCTTCCATAACTTATCGGAATAATATAAACTATACATCATGACAACGTGTTGTAGAAACAAAAGAATCCAATTTTATGTAAATACAAAAGAGACTAAGGAGACAGTCTAAGTGTGAGTAAAATCCACATACGAAAGTCAACATAAAACGCCTAATCCGCAATGCCATCATAAAAAATATCAATCATGATAATGTCGCAAGTGATTAGTGACTCAATTCTCAAAATCGAAATTTATACCACAAATATTATTTACGAGAGAGAAAAGACAAAGGCTCGGGGGTGATATTCGGGGGGCCGAAAACTAAACACCGACCGGGTTGGGTTGGTTTGTTTGGTGCGGTCGTAAATATGAGATAGTGCGGTATTATAACAATAACCATACATTACCGATTGAGTGCTACGCTAGGCGAAGAGGAATCTGAACGTTGTTGGTTTGGTGTGGTTGGCGAACGGGTGCCGAGAGTATCGTCGGCACGTGCGATACGGGCTGATGGACGAGCGAAAACCGCCATTCTCAAATACACACATAGTCTGTTTACATTGTGCCCTGAAACGAACCAGCCGAAATATTGGACGAATAGATAGATTCCTGGCTGCCTGGCTGGATAGATGAATGTGCGTTGTTAGATACACACACTGAATGAAAGTGTAGCGCAGCAGTTTGCGGAAGGACGAAAGAGAAAGGGCCAACGCAAGCTATATTGTCACAAGAAAAACTAAGCGATCCATCAGCCTGCAACTGATGGACGCTCGGACAATATCCATTGAAACAACTCTCTCGATGACCAAACAAACTGCAAAAATACCCTACCAAGCAGGATGGAATTTATCATTGACCTTGTTGTTGGCAAAAATAGTTGGCCATGGAAAGGTCATTAGCCAAGATGGTTGGAAATTCCATAAATACACAGGTTACCTTCAACCTACATCAACACTTTATAATGACCTAGATAATTGAAACTATAAATCTAAAACATGTTGGTTGCAAACTAAGCTGCTGAAAACTTTCCCTTTTAACATATTAACTCCACGCCGCAAATAGGAGGAACTAATGAAACTCAAACATAGATAACTCGACTCGACTACTGGTACTGGAAGGTTGCAGCTTATTCCCATCGCAACAGCTCTTCATAGCCAACTCTCGGCTTTCAGGTCAGGTTCGAGAGTGAAGTGAGCGGAAGAAAAGTACGAGCAGCAAACGCTCTAAATATTACAAGATATCAGCAGTAAGAGAGACTATACACACAAAAGTTGGTTGGTGGTGGTTGCGTCAGCCTGATGAAAGTTTAACACGCGTGAAATCTTTGCCAGCGTGCAAGTTTCAACGCAAAAGGAAATTATAAAACAGCAGGAAAAAAGTTGCGCGTTTGCCATCACCTATTGCTGTTGGAGCTGTATATTTGTAGGGAGAGACTCGTTGGAAAGCTTTCAAAGAAAATCCAGATGATTCTTTGCCCCAAAGCAAATCTCCCTTTCTACTAGAAAGCACGCATGAAACATTGTTAAATCACAATGTTAAACACAAACTTCTAGGTTCCAGGGCATCAGGGGTACCATTCTTCCAAAGCTTCTAGTTTAATACGTCCTTTTTGTAAGACTAGATTGAAGTTCAAGTAGAAGGACTAGGAGAATGGCCGGTTGAAATATTAATATCGACATTGCTCTTGCTCAGGAAATACAACAACACGTCTTATATCCGCTTTTCTACAAATGCATTCGAAGGTAAGGCAGAATTCAAAAACATACAATCTTAGTAATTGAAAACGAGTCCATTTCATTTGTCTTTTTTTAAAACATGATTAAATTTCGACAAATGTCTCATTCAGAAATTGAATTCGGAAATAAACTATAAATAGATATCGAGAAACAGGTGGCACGTCCAGGTTGGATTAGTTAAAGGCGTTCATTAAATATGCACGAGAGGAGAACCGATTTGATGTTTGTTCGGTCGTTTGTACGCCAGATCTTTCCTTAATTAATACACTTCTTTTGTAATTTATATCGGACGTGTTTACGGCTTGTTTATTTAGCGGGAAGTGAGTGGACGCAAAAACGTAAACAGTTAATGTCGCCATTAAGGACTAGCATCAGCAGAAATGTTATGGTCTTTTAGGCATCATTACGCCTTCGGAACACTTAAACTTTTTGAAAAAAAGCACTAGCTATCTGCCAGGATAGCCAAACATTTTTGTCGTTGCTGCTTCAAATAAACATCCATAAGCTTGGCTCGTTTAAAACAATTTGCCATTCTCTCTGTTTTAAATGCACTTCCGTCCCATCGTCGCGATTCGTGTACGATTGCTTTTAGTAGCGAAAATACAATCAATGGCTATGCATTAAACATACTCTACCAAGCTATTCCCCCTTTCCCTTGCCTCTATTGCCTATTGTCGTATCAGTTTGTAAAGCTGCACAATACAAGCTCTTGCCAGTCGATCGACGCAATTAACACGCAACGTTTATAATAGGATATCATTACGCGAGCGTTTCGCTGTAAAAAAGGGTTGACGTATTTGTAAATGAAAAATGCATGTTGATGGATCGGATCGATATGGATGGGGAGCGAGCGCACGTTGTGTACGGCAATCTGCCATGTATACATTCTATACACATTCAAGCTGCGAGTCGACTTGCAAGTGTATGGGCATGCATATAGGCTGCAATAAAAAATAGGGGGATAAATGTGGCGAGTTTGAGGTTAAGATGGTGCTGGCCTAGCAGCATAAGGAGGAAGAAACATTCTGCTTCTGCATGATATCGATACCCATCTGCATCCAGATATAGAGCAAGCAAACGACGAGGACGAGAGGATCCTGGATGTCCTTACACGATGTCGTCGTCGTGTGTCGCGCAAACGTAAGCATTTTCAATCTAGATTATTCGAACGATATTGCTGCCAATATTCAAATGTCAAAGAGGAAGCCGGGATGAAATGAATGTGACACTTTTCTCGTGTCTGGTTATATCGAACCAGCGGCAGCAACTGGAGACGACTCTTCTAAATTGCGTTTGGACACCCCGATGCTAGAGACACGCATATACTACCAACATGCGGGAACGCTTATCACACAAATGTGAGTCGAGCAAGCACGCGCAACATACAGATATTTTTCGATAGCATTGCCATTGCGACACTAGAACACAATTGCCAACCGTTGTCGCTGTTTTCTTCGCGCCGATCGACTCGAACCTATACATTCAACACCACATGCGTACAATGCGCCAAAAAAGAACTAATGAAACTGGGTATTTGGCACACATTGAGACTGTACCAAATCGTCCAGCCCGAGCCAGAATTTGCTCCGGGGAAAATTAGGGTGGACTCGCACATATGCTCCTAATGGCATGGTCGACAGTCAAGAATTGTTGATAATAATTAACTTTATAATGCATCGTTTATGTGTAACTAGATAAATGGCAATGTGCCCAAACAGGAGCAGAGGAAAAGGGAAGAGTGGCGAGAGTGGAGGCGAGAAAAATTAACGCTAGCATTTTCTGCAAACCGTATATTGAGTAACACGTGCCGATACATATGTTCAACTGTATGTACGTGCCATTGAACGCTTGCACTACCTGTATGTGTAAAATATTCAACAGTCAACAACATATCCCACGCATAGAACGAGAGGACCAGCCGTGATGGACGATTTCGGCAAATGGTTTGCCGTTGCGTTCGCATATAAACGTACAGCACCCATTCGAACGGGGTAAACATGATGGGCCTCTGTAACTCTCCACTTACACACACCTCAGTCTATAGCGGACACCCTAGCCCTAGACAGTTTCGGTTGTTAGTATCGGTTTAATTATACATCGCCGGGAAACGTGCATTTGTATTCAAATAGCATTTCGGGTCGAGTCAGCACCTAGAGCAGCTTTTAACACGGATTAGGCAGCGGCAATGTGCTGGACTGGAGAATTTACACGAACACTTTATCCAGGGATTTGATCCCACTCTGATACGGACTAATGTGACACAGATACGCTCTGTTTACGGGGACACGGATTTTCGGTGGACACATTTCTCCAGCGGCTAGTTAGTTGGTAGTAGTGAAGGTCCTGTACACGTAGTAGTATTGCTCGTCGTTGGCTCGTCGTTGCTCCTGCGTGAAACACGAACTTCCGTCCACGTTCGCCGTTGGGTACGTGAAAACGTCTTCGTGTCATTGTTGTTCCGTTCGCTTTTTCCGATACTTTTTTGCACTGCTTCGCGTTTGTTACTTTAATGTTTAGACATCCGTTTTTTCTCCATTACGTGCTACCATCAGCGCGAGTCTGCTGCTCACATCGGCCTAAAACGCTCCCCCAACCAACAAAACTGCTTATATCGATCCCTCGCACTAATCATTTTCTATTAATAGATAGCTATTATCGCAATTTTCCTTTCTTTTGATATTGTGTGTGTGAAGAAGGTCAAACAAATAAAATAATAACTCACATGTTGTTTTGTGTGTGTCACACTAATGTGTAGAACTTTGACGAATCACTCACCTTGAACAAATAAAAATCAAAATCAATAACTTGTAAATCGCTTGCGTAAAATTATACATATAACCCTTTACGTAATTAGCAAAATTAATGTTTACAAGACTAGTGCTCTGCCACTGAGCTAAAGAGGCTTGCGGTTCGCTGATATTATTACCGTACTTCAATTAAAAACAATAAAATATTTATCTTATCACTAATCAACATAAAATTGGCTTCAAATGGGTGATAGTCCTTCATATGACTTGCATTAGGCATGCTCATGAACGTAAGCATAATCTGTTTAATTGTAGCATTTATTTAGGCAACTTATTGAAGCGCTTTGCGAATGGCACGATAATGGCAACATATTTAAGTGGAGATAAGATAAACGACAGCTAATTATTAGTTTATTTGTCAATGTATGTTGTACTCGCGCATTGGCTGAATGCTCGTAAGAATCTAGCCGCGCAGTTGATGTCTAACTAAATAAATTATATAAATACACGGTAATGGACGAAAAGATTGCTTTCCCATGGTCGGCATCAGCGGTTGTACGACCTTAAAATCGCGTATGCCAGATAAAAACTGCCAGCTATAACTGAGTGTAATTTGCGAATGTTATATGTTTTCTCGTGAATCTGGCGGCGGTGTTATGCGTAATGTGTCAGTGCGTATTTGCAGTGCTTGGCAGAAGCGCGCAGTGAGCGCTAATTAAAAGCAATTTTATTTTCAAGGGCGCTTTTTATCCTTCGATGTGTAGATAGATAGTCAAAGAGTTTTGCAATCTTTGAATACAAGCCACCAGTCGATGTTGGTGGTCCGTTTAACGCGGCAAGACATTTGATATTTTATACGAAGAAAAAGCGATAAGGTTGAAATAAAGTTTGCTAGGGAAGAGCTACCTGCAAATCGATGCAAGAACTTAATTTTACAATTTACTTGCGTATGCGTTGATAATTTCAATTATAAATTCTATTCGATTGCCGAAGCCTTGAACGATTATATTTAACGATCTGACATAACACAGCTTCTTTGCTGCGATGCGATCGCATTGAATGGTTGCAATGCAGCGCAGCAGCAGCGTCATTCTAAAGTCACTATTGTTTGGTCATTAAAGTCAGAAAAACAAGCACTGTACGTGCATAACATGCAATAGTTTGCAGACGTCACAACTTCTTGATGTTGTCTTTCCGAGCTTCGTGCCAAAAAATCAATGCCAATATGCTTGAGGCGCGCTCAGCTTTGAAAGATGCAAGAAAAATAAAACAGATCGTTTTACCAAGAATAAACCAACAGCCAGCTATTACATTAAATTTGAGAAAACAATAACATCAATTTTCCCCGTTTTCGGAATATACTTGACTTGACATGAAAAATGGAGAATGGCAAGAGGCGATTGAAAAGCGCGCGCACGCGATTTCAATTGATCTTTAAATGTTAATTAAACGGAAATTGATTCACGTTCGCCCGGAAGGAGCGTTCCGTTAGTTAGTTTGCGTAACGCTTCAGTAACACAAATTTTTATCTCTTGGAAATGTAGTACGGAGATTGTTAAAAGAGCCGCAGTTGCCGCGGAGAACACTTGCTCGTTGAATGATTTTACTACTTAACGTAATACATACACCGCATTACTGCCTAGTGTCAGTTCACTTTTATTTTCGCCTATTAACAATTTGCGGAAATTTTACGACCTACAGTGCGCTTTCTCGCATCGCATAAAATGATAACGCTCTGCGTCACTGATGCCGTTCGTTCGCATCAAGTGCGTCCATAAAAACAGTTCAGACGTTAAGCACTTGTCAACTACGAACTGTTTTATGTAGTGCGTGTGTTTAATTTCAACCCTTATACGGCGACGTGTACGAAGTCTGAAAGTCCCAAACTTCCACTACACGAGCACGCAGCGAGGGCCCGGACAAAGTGATAAAAGGAGTCTTTAGTTACATGCTAGTGGCAGCGGCGACGACGGCGGCGGCAGTAGAGATAAGTCCGAGCACGTCGGCATCAGACAGGCTTCAACTCTCTCACCAGAGAGTATTGTGAAACTTATTAAGAGCCCTAGACTAGATAGGCCGCATTAATTGTTCGTTTAATTTTAATACGTTCTCGCAACTTATGCGTGTAGAGGATTGGCTTAGTCGAAGGAAAACCTTGACTTGACTTGACCGCTCAATATATTCCGTTCGACTGGTCAGAATTTTGCTATGCGGGCAAATTCAATGATGCGGCACGTACGCCAAATATTAACAACGCTTGTGTGTGTTTGAATGGACTCTAGAAAAGCATTCACTCAATAAGAGGGGCTCCAGATCCTTTTCCCGGTGTACAAACAATTAAATTGAGTACTCAAAATGTGCGCGTTTCGACTTGCACCCCTTTTACTGTCGCCCGTAAACTACAACTTACTCCTCAACCGACAAAATTCGAGGCTCCCGCGCGTTAACTCGGCGGCTATTAAGAGTGAAATGCGATCCGTGCTTATGCGAATGGGCAGGGCGCGTAGGCGGCAATAGCAGCAAAGCCGGGGCCGCACAGCAATGCCAAATTTATGTTAATCTTGCCGAATTATTTGTGTGTGTCCTTAGATAATAAAAAATCTACGCTCCCTTCACTGCTGCGTGTGCCCTCAATTAAATTCCGAGCTAAGCCGCAGCGAAAGGCTACAACCAACGCCCAATCTGCCCTAAAGACAACTACTAAAATAGGGCTGGTTACACTCGTTCCGTTCCTTCTTACCATAAAACCCTTTCGTGCTTACTAATTCAGATACATATTCATAGCTTCGTTGCTTGCGTCACCACCTCCGATATTAGGCTATTAACAAATTCTTTTTATTCGCTCGCCAGCGCGACAAATATTCTACGGGCGAAAACAATATATTCATGCGGACATTCAACCGTTCGGGCGCAAAGTAGCACTTGGGCACTGTTTCAACTCGAGCTCATTTTCATGGGTAGATAATAAAAAGAGTGAATTTTATGCCGCATAAATTTTATATCCATCCGAGGTGTATGCTTTTCTGCGCGGGCATTCGACTGCTTCTAGTTGCTACTTTATTTGGTGGAAAAGGTACGAACGGTTCAGGGCTAAAGGACGAAGCTGAGCATCCGAACAGAACCAGAGGAGATTTGAAGAGCGTATTTTTAGTATCGAGCAGGCCCACACGTTGTTTAAACACGGAATGGTTTATGCAAGACTAGCGCTTGACTCCGGCAAGCAGCTATATCAAGTAAAGCAAGCGAACCGGAATAATTCTCTTCCCGGTGGTGAGGTCATCAAGAGATCCGCGTCGGATCGAAACCACTTCAGACGCGATGCACTTCATTCGTGCTCCCCCAAGCAGTGAGGCTCTTCACTCTAATGTTCAACATGCATTCATTGGCATTGGCGAATTGTTCACGACGTCAAAACTCGTACGGTTACCGGTGGTCCCTAAAGTAAAGCCATTTTCTCGCAGACTTAACAGAACGCAAATTTATGCCAAACTTGCATGTTTGTCGCTTTTTATGTTCATTTGTATAGCGTTCGAAAAAGTCAAACAAACAACATCGTTCGAATTAAAATTGATGTATTTCGTGACAATTAGGCATTAGTCTTACACCAAAAAATATTTTTGATGTCCTGGATGTCGTCGTCGCATGCTGAGTGTTTTTTTCGGTGAGTGAATCGCAAGGGTAAAAAATAAAAAGCATACTGAAAGAAACTAACTAAAGGGCGACCAAGTGTTTTCGGCCACTGCGTGTAGGATCGAAGGCAGACGTAGTAATACATTTTTAATTTCCATGCTTGGTCTGGTAAATGACGCGAGTAATTTTCAAGAACGTTGCCATTAATTTGGGCGTCGCGCCCAGGACAATACAGCAGCCTAGCCTTGGCTGATGCTGGTAGGACGTGGACTCCATTAACATTTTTTCGTACCATTTACTTTTTCTTCCTTTTTGCTTATTCGCCAACGATCTTGTTTGAATATACAAAACGCATCCGATAATATAGGCCACAAAGACGTTCCGGAAGACTTTCGGCGATTTAGAAAACGATGGGTGCTGTGCGCGGCGGAGGCCATTCGTGCGGTACGACGATAAAACGACGACGCACCAAATTGATGAAAATCAACCGCTATGCCTGCGTGAAATGGTTAACTTTCGGTTAGGATTTTCCGTTTCCAGCACCATTGAACTTTCTCCATTTGTATATTTTGCCTGCGCTCATTTTGTTCGCTCACCCAAAACCAAAACAAAAAAGGGCAAAACGAAATCCACCTATTTTCGGTTATTATTATTGCTGATATTATACAACCGCCGAAAAAGCCCCCACAAGAACATTTACCTAAAACACTATGAATATTCAAAAGCGTTTTGTGTGCGGGGGACATTAAAAAAATATACGCGCCTGCAATGGCAAGCAAATACGATAAAAGTTAAAATTCATTTGTGTGCTGCAAAACAGATTTAATGATATTAGATTTTTATGGCGCACTCCATTTGGCCTCGCGGCGCGACTAGCAAGCGTATAGCGTTTTAGAATCATTTAAATTTCCGGTAGCTTGTTTGGTTGTTGCCATAGCCCCATTATTGCGCGCCCGCTGTATTCATTCGCAATTCCGACCTCGAAAACCCTTTTCATCGACCAAAAAAATACAAATCGTTTACTTATTTATAAAAGACTAATCGAGTTTACTTTTATCGAGTTGATTAAGAAAATTTCTAATTTATTTACGAAGCTTAAAAACTTTCCGCGTTCCAAGCGGATAAATACTGATGCGATGCGCCACTTCCTAAGGGACGGAATTAAGGACTAAGTCGGTAAGAGCAAAAGCAGCAGCACAGAAAGAAGAGAGCGTCGACTTGGTTGTGTTCAACAGAGTGTTTCTCCGAGAGAGCAACACCAACCAGCCTGTATAACCAACCACACCACTGTCACGAACTGAATCACGTTTACTTTCATTTCGTTTCCTGTACACTTTCGCTTTCAGGAGTGGTCCTAGTCAGTCGGTGGTAGTCCCCTTGAAACATAAGCTTTTTTCTTTATCATTAGCTTAGAATGGATTATGTACCAGTTAGGACAAATTGCTTTTAAATGAGTACTTTTACGCACTCGCCTATTTTTCTAATCTATGCTATGCCAGGCGAGAGTCCTCAAGTGAAATTTAGACAATTCAACTCAATGGCCAACTTTAGTTAAGAAGAATACAATAGCTTTGAAATAAGATGCTATGAACAGGGAAGCAAATTATCCGAGACTTTTATGCTCCTTCTATAAAACCACATTTTCGCAGATTTCAATCTCAGAAAGTGTAGAAATATTTGACAATATTTGATTGCCTCGCGTAGCCTTCTTAAAAAACACCAGATCCGCAAAAAATCATCAAATGCGTCGTGCATAAAGTGCGACACCATATGCACAGCCCCACTGCCACCCCTTATCTCGTTACAGAGATTTCGCTCTTCCGAAACATCGATTCTCGCAAACTCATCCATATTTTAAATCATATGTGTATTATACGCACTTCAGGCGAGCCTAAGCGAACGGTATTCATGAGAAGCTGCGATGATTTATGCGTCGAGTTCCAGGAACCAGCCGTCGTCTTCGCAACAGACAGGCAAACAGTACAAACTTATAAAGGGTGCGGCGGTGGCGCGGTATCGCGAGACGGCTGCCTTGCGCCTCGCTCTATACGCGTATCCTGTCACCGTCATCCCTCATCATTGCATGGATCAATGGATCGCGCCGTTAAAAATACCTATGGATTGGAAACCGTTGATTGGCAGATTTGCGACTCGTTTGCTTCGCCTGCGTCCGGGCGCCGGAAAATCCGAAAATTCCTTAGATTCTCGGTATACACCCAATTATTGTGCTTTGCTATCGCACAAACTACCTCAGCGAACAAGGTGCCGACAAAAAATTGTTAAACGTCTTCACACATCAACGAAAATACGCATTATGCCTAGAGTGTCACGTTCGAACGATTCAATCTCATTTTATGTCGGTGTGCGGGCTGTCGTCGGGAGCAATACCTCATAGTTTGAAGCGCTCGCAGTCAATGATCCGTTAAGC
>JARJDT010003145.1:0-13508 GCA_030264655.1 Leptusa sp. GC000079
ACATAGCCTCGCACTGTGCTCAAATAACTGGAGTATATTTGAGTAATGAATATTTTTTTACTGTCTCTCTTGACCAAATGCTTTTATCCCATAAGTATGACATTGCTGATGAGTTACAGGTATTTTATAAAGATTGCTATAAAACAGCAATTAGTGATGTAAAGGGTATAAATGTGTTAAAAGATAATGTTCAATTTATAATTGTTTTACATGGGTTAGGCATAGAATTAATTAAGTGTCAAACATTACAAATATGTTAAAAATATGTGTAAGTGATTAACTGTGGAGTAAATCTTGATCTTGCACTTGACAATAAAGTTAGTTTATTATCATGCATGCGTACAGGTGGACGTCTTTTACCTAATCATTCCACAATTTTACGCCCGTTGGTGGGTTTAAATCTATTTCAAAATTTTGAATAAAGTTCTTCCTTCCTGTAGAAATCCAAATTCTCTTATGCATCTTTTAATAAAAAAAGTCCTGCAAAATTAAACGGTTTCTCCGAATGAATTGAATTTTTTTACAGAACATTCTGGAGAGTGTTGAAATTATATCTAGAACTGAAGTAGATAAGAAAGACATAGTTCCCTAAATGCAGTATATGTAGAGTCATTAGTCTTTCTGCAAAGTTTTAGATTTGTACAGCCTTTTTGCTATGTTAAAAATAACATAAAAACATGAAATTTGAACATGTTCCTTAAAGATAGACAACCTAATAATCACCAAATCTGCGATTAACGCTCGGATTAACGTTGCTTTTGCATCGTTTACGTGACAACTTCACACCAACGGTTAATGCTGCTTAAGTAGGGTTAAGCAATATTGTTGTGAAAAATATTTCCAGTTTTCGCTTATAAGTAATGTTAAGCATTTTTCATCTCTTCATTAATCAACATGGAATTCTATTGACTTCCAAAATGTTATTTCTATTTTTAAACCTAATCGTGAAGTGAAAAAAAATATATTGAAAACTGTTCCGCAAAGTGCGAAACTGCAAGTGTCAAGAAGAAATGATGTCCAATCAGGAATCATGCCAAGCAATGGTAAATTCTTTCTAAATCAAAATTTTCTAATTTCTCGAACTTTTTAATTTCAGTTTGATAATTCACAAAATGTCTTACGTGTTCTACGTAATTTATATCAGCATAACATCATGTCTGATGTTTTCCTGAAAGTTGGCAACAAAGTACACGCTGCACATCGGTTAGTTCTGTGTGCATTTAGTGATGTATTTCAGGTATAGTTCTGCATCTTTGAAATATTCCAATTTACTGATACAATTCTTATAGGCAATGCTTATGCAACCACAATGGACAGAATGGAGTGAAAACCACATAGAATTGCAAGAGCTTGTTCAATGTGAACCAGTCTTTCACAATTTCCTTGAATACTTCTACACAGGCAAGATTTTCATAACGCACACGAACGTGATGGGAATCCTCTGCCTTGCTGACAAATATATCGTCAAAAATCTCACGCGTTCCTGCCTCGATTACATGTGCCAACACATCTCACATGCAGCCACACACAATGTCCTATTCTCCTGGCTGCAATACACTATTTCTTGCAACCATGAAGAAGCCGCCAAGAAATGCATGAACTATGTTAAATGGAACCTTGAATCGGTCGCCAACACACCAGAATTCAGCGACTTTGATGCTGAACTTTTCGCCAACATTCTTCAACAAAATGACCTTGTTGTTTACAATGAGATGGTCCTCTTTAATTTCGTCCTGCGTTGGTTGGACTTACAACAAATTACCATGGAGAACTCCGGTTTGCCACGTGAAGAGATCGCAACTCATATGAAACATCTTGTTGAAGCTATCATGAGCCATATACGCTTTCCAATGATGTCTCCCCGAGAACTCGCCGAATTGCTTATGTCACCAATGATAAAGAAACACAAAGAGTTCTTTGTGGACCGTATGGCAATGGGCATGGTTTTTCATGCTGGTCAGAAAGATCGCCTGCGTTCGTTATGCGTGAGTGAAGAGGGTCGTCGCCTTCTGACGCCCCGGCTGTATACATGTGATAATTTCAGTGCGATTATGTTGGTGGAAAACATAACAAGTTTGCCCAGTTACCACACAAACACGTTTGTTTTCTATTCGAACATGTCGGCGGCCGATTGCGAATCGGACCGTGTGTACGAATGGGTCGTCGACCTGTATCCGAAAGGTGTGTGGTTTAAACGATGCCATTTGATTGTTTGGCAAGGGATCCTTGAAGTACCTGAGGAGATTCTGAAGACAGTTCGGTTATCGTTGTCTTTTCGGGGCAAGCTTGATGAAAGTGATTGCATGAAAGTTAGAGTGGGCGTCTTGATATATGCGAAACAAGGTGGAATTGAGTCTATATACAAGGTGATTGAACGGAATCATTACTTTACTGAACAGGATCGATTGTTGAACATTGACAATTTTATACCATTTGATGATTTAAACCCATCAGCTGTGGACAGCCTGAATGTCGATGGGGTGCAGGCGGAAAACAAACGGAGTCGATATCTGACTGGTCCAAATTTCGACCAGCTTAAAATTAATATTGTTATCACACCAAGGTGTCCTGATTATGGAGGGAGTACTAATTCTGGTTATGGGATTGAAAATCCCACACTTATTGATACTTGATACTTATGTTAGAGTGGTTTATTATAGTTAGCTGACTTCAAAAAATTAATAAATTGTTAATATGTAAATTAGACTAGTTTTCATTCAGCACCCATGGAAAGTGCGATTTTCCGGCCTCAGTGAATATTACAATAGTGATGCAGAATTCGCTTCTATAAGAACCTTCTTACACATTTTTGCCATAAAACCAATAGTTTTCGAGTTATTTCAACTTTAAATTGACAAACATACCGCATACGCATATACATATGCACGTGCATCACTCCATAAACCAAACTTTTTTTTTGATTCAGGAGATTCATCAAAATGTCTACATCGAAAATGTTCATGATCACCTTTACTGCTGCTTTACTTCTCTAATCATGATGTAAAAATTCAATGTCAACCAATTGTCAATGAGTATTCATAATTAATAATATTCTCTGATATCAATTATCAAATCAACACTGATTGAAATGGAATATAAAGAAATAATAAGAAATGCATCGAGTGGGACGATAGATTTTACCTTCCGTAATAATCTATTATTCATTTCCAATAACTCTGTCTATTTAGCACTGTTTTTCTTAATTTGTGTATATCTGCAAAAGATATTCTGCCATATCAATATCGGAATAAGTGAAAAATTGATATTTCTTGCTATTGCATTCCTTAGTGGAATTATGTTGAAGTATACCGATTGTGGAAGTTTATTTCTTGAGCGGACAAAACCACGGTCGATTATTGCGATTTTATTACCTCTTCACACGTTTGCTACTGTATTTGGAATGGACGTACATCTGTTTTATAAATGTGTCCCTCAGTTATTAGTATTAAATTCAATTGGAATGGCATTATTTATATTATTTTTTGGTTTCACTATGAGTTGCATAACGTTTCAACGTGCAGAATGGGACTACATAATATGTTACGGATTAGCTATGGCAAGTACAGATGGTCCTGGATTATTTAAATTATTAAAAGGATTTGATACCCCTACAATGACTACAGTATTATTAACAATGGAACGTTTTACAACTCTCGGACAATCACTGATATTTATGGAAATTTATATTGGCTATTGTGATGGCATTGTTTTAGAATGGTATCAAATCAGCAGTTTATATTTGAGAATGGTTGGTTTGGGCATTTTTGTTGGCTATCTGTCCGGAATAATTTGTGGACTTTTTTTAAACAAGATTATTGCAAACTTTCAATATATGGTCTTTGGGTGGTTGATTATCGTGTACGTTCTGTATCATATATGCAATGACATTATTTATTGTTCAGGCATTTACGGTACTTTCATCTTCTCAATATATATATGTGCCGAAAAAAGTCGAATTTCTTTAAAATCCGAAAGAAGGTTAAAACTCTTTATGGAAACTTGGGATTTTGTCCTTACTGGTTATGTTTATTTACACGTAATGGCCTATAGCTTATTGAAGGCAATTCAATATTTTGAAACAAAAACGATATTTTTATCTATGAGTTGCTTCTTTGTTTCAATACTTTCAAGAGGCTTGACTGTTATCTCTATTTATCCCCTTGTCTTCAGAAGCAAACATTATAATAGCTGTAGCATTTTGGCCATGGTATTCTCAAGAAAGGGTGTTGTTGAAATTAATAAAATCGTCATATTTTATCACCATCCTACGACATACAATGCAACAAATAAATCAATTGGATATACACTGTTTGCATTAACAGCGCAACTTATTTGCAACAATCTTTTAATTAAGAAGATATTTACAGTATTTGGGACCAACATAATAAATTACACAAGAAAATCAAATATAGCAAATTGCCTTGATTTACTTGTTAGTACTAGAAATACTTATTTAGATATGCATAAAATGGATAAACATTTGGGCGATGCTGATTGGAAAATAATACATGAAGCCACAGAACTGCAAGATAATAGTTTGCAAGTTGTTGTGGATGATTGGCAAACTCACAATACATTAGGGCCTAGTCTGTTTAGGCCTAGTTGCCAAGAATGCCACGAGGGTGGTGTTGTTTTATCAAAACATGAAAAACATCAAAAAGTTAGGTAAGTATAAACTTACTCTCTGTAATTATGTTATGAGTTTAGTTTTGAACAAAACTAGTGTGTATGTTATGCCGCCATCTACTAACTAGTACACAAACTTGCATTTTACCGCCCTAGAGCTTTAAAACTGCTTGTACTGCTCACATAGTAGGATCGATAAGAAGAAATGAAGAAGAAATTCTATTAGATAAATGCTCCTTCAAGACATTATTGATTTAAATGTTGAAAGCTTCTTAAATTCGAGGATAGAGGATTTTTTTTAAACATTATCTCCCTAAAATGGTCTTGCAAATGTCACCACGTTCAACATATCCCGATATTTCTTCCCTATGCTAGGATAGAACATTTTTCTTTTCAAAATATCCCACGTGTAGCTAATTTGCCATTAGATATACCTATTTAACCTAATTTTGTTTTAGTGATATAAAGGTGCTTATATTGCAAACCCAAAAAATATCATTTATAAGGCAAAAAGAAAGAGGATTGATGTTAAAAGCTAATCTGAAATATTTACTCTTTGGGGTGGATATGGCATTGCAATCTCCTGATTTGCGCATAGATATACCAGACCTACTTTCAATATTACATCAGCGATCTTCACTTGATAACTTTCAACATTTTTTATTGGCCCTTATTCGAAATAAGAATATCCTGTTGGCCCCAAGAAACATGCATAGACGTTCAGTATACAAATTGGTCAATAATCGCATTTATGAAATATTTATGTATGCAGTTGGTTGTACTTCAATTTTCTTTCTCTATTGGAATATATTTGACATTTGCAATGTTAAAATGCTATTTCTTGGAATACCATTTTCGATAATTTTACTGGATATTACACTGAAGCTAATGGTATTTTGGCATACTGAATTTACTAAGGGCTTACTACATTTCATTCAAAGTAAATGGAATCGCTTTGATTTATGTATGTTGGTAATTAATTCAGCGGAAATCGTCTTAATCATAATAATACTAAAATTCCCATTTAATATGAATATTTGTGGTTACGCTTTACTTTTATTGTTTTTGCAAATACACAATTTGCGGTTACTAAAAATCATTTATATTTTGCTGAAAACTCGATATTTATTGTTATCATTATGTAACATGAGAATTGGTAGACGATTACGCATTGGATATGGTTTGGCATTGTCTGTCTTATTTTCATACCAAGAAGTTTTACACATGCTCCCATATATTGTTGATAATAAGGAATTACATAGAGCTGTGGAACTGGAAATTATTAATGAAAAATCTAAAGTGTTAGCCGATTTGTGCCAGGTGCAATATAAAATGAACTGGGTTGCCATTACCTCAAAAACTAGTCGTATTATCAATACGTCCATTAACACCATGAAAGAAAGCATAATGGCTTTAAAGCTAATGGGACTTACTGATGAATTTGAGTATGTTGAGTTGATAAATCGTGTCGAAAATCTAAGAAAGCCATTATTGAAACTAACTCATGTTAAAGTTAGTTCAACTTTGCAACTGCTTAAATCATTACCATTTTTCAAATCAATTCGTGGCATTGAGGAATTATATAGGTTGGCAGTGTTTAAAGAATATTCGCCAGATGAACTTATACTAACATTCGGAAAATTAAGTAATGGGATTTATATTATTACTGATGGTTTAGCTTCAACAAGTCACACTATTGAATGGGATTTGGAAGCGCGAACAACAAATTATGGAGCTATTCCTGTAAATGAATATATTTGTGATATCGATTTTCATCGCACTAAAGCTCATTACATTATTTCTGGAAACTGTATTGGCATACTTTCTTTTTTAACTCACCGTCCATGCGAATGCGAAGTACGCGCACTCGTACCCACTAAAGTGTGCTTTTTAAATCAAGAAATTCTTGAAAATGCAATGGCAACGAATAATGATAATGTGCACGGTCTTTACTCTCGGTTGTGGAAATTTGTCTCAGTAAACTTGGCACTTACAATTATGTGGCAAGTTCCCATATATCGAAATTTGCGTATAGAAGAACTATATTATTTTATGGAAAAGAGTTTCATGCCAAATACTAGTGGTAGCAAGTTTATACAAATTCCAGACAGTGTTGAAGATGTAATTTTGATTGAAGGGCGTATCCAAGATAGAAACACAGAAGATATTTACACGGCACCATGTTATATACCAAGGTACAACGCGTTTTCACCCGACAAGGGCAATAATTATTTTTCTTTATTTTAGGTCTGTTCGCAACATTGTTTTTATGCGAAAACTTGTGTTTCATATAGAACCTCAATTGTTAATTATTCCATTAAAAGAAGATTTGCAAAGAAGCATTTTTGAAAATCTGGACTATGAAAAAAAAGCGCCTGCAAATTTACCAGACAAATACAATATGATACAAACGTTAATGCATCAGAAAATATGATAAAAATAACAGAATATATCATATAATTGCCGTTACTTCTTACTTCATATTTTTCGCTTTCTTACTGATTGCATTGTGAACCACGCTGTACAATTAATGTTCTTTGTCTATTTTGTTAATTTTATAGTTAACTTTTTTAAATATCTGTTTACATTAAATCATGTTTTTTATTAATTCATTTACATTATTGTGCATTATTAATTGATTGGTCAAATTGGTTTGTTATAAAATCTTAAAAATATAATAAGTAGTTCACGGTTTATCATCTATAAGCCTACCAACACATTTTGGGATCAAACAGAAAAATTACCAAAAACAAAGTTATGCCGGTTGAAAATTTAATTGCAAATTTTAAATCCTTAATATTTTAAAAAGTTACTACATTAAACCTGTAATTCCAAAAACGGGATTAATAAATAGTATCACTAACAATTAAGTTTCAACTTACCGTTTTTAATAATATCAAAAAATACATTTAATTCGATGTAAAATTCTGTGAAAAATTGTCGCACTTTTTTCATCGAGTGGATTTTCAAATTTTGAAAAGTATCATAATGGTGCAGAAATTTGATCTCTAGGTGTTGGTGGATCTTAACGAATTAAGGTGCCCTGGATCCAAAAAGTAATGATGTCCGTATGTACGTATGTGCGTACGTATGGATCCTTTTTTTGTTAACACGATAGCGTCTAAACCATAAACTATTTAGGTGCCTAGAGTAAAGAGAGTGCGCTCGAGCAACTTACTTGTACTTTACGAACGCAGCCTGCTGGTTTTAAATGTTTTAATTTTCTGCGATAGTTTCACATAGGACGCGGCTCTGCGCCGGGCAGTCTTTTAACGGGCCGTGAACATTGGCCGTGAATGAATGCAGTGCAGGCATTGACGCAAAACAAACAATAGCACCGGTTTTTGATATCGTATCAATTTCAAGTGGTTACAACAATTATGAATCGAGAAAGGCGTAAAAATGCAGGAAATCGCTTGTACAAACTATTGGACGAAGAAGAAGATTGTCAGGATGACTTTTACAAACAAAACTATGGTGGATTTCAAGAAACTGAGACTGATAACGAATACGAGTAAGGATGTCTTGTTTACATCTCATCTGTTTAATTAATACATTTCTATATATATTTCAGAGCTGTAGGTGACGATGAGGACATTGTTGATTCAGATTTCAGTATTGATGAAAATGATGAGCCTGTCTCAGATAATGAAGGTGAACCTCAAAAGAAAAAGAGGCGTGTGCTAACAAATTCCTATAAGGAACCTGTTCCAAGTAAAAAACAAATTAAACCGAAAGTAAATAAGCCAAAAGCTAAACCTGTAAGCACCCGACTTGATTACTATGAAGGCGAACGGAAAATACGCCAATCAACAGCAGCTAAAACTGCTGAAACAGCACAACGTGTTATCGTTCGTACTCAAGAGCAGAAAAGGCGTACTAAGAAGAAGAAAAAGGAAGTTGAATGGATACCAACTCAAGAGGAGCTATTGACAGAGGCAAAAATTACAGAGGCTGAGAATATTAAATCACTAGAAAAGTATCAAAAGTTAGAAAATGAAAAGAAGACTAAAAAGATTACCAAGAAGATCTATAGTGGCCCAACTATCTTGTACCAGTCTTTAAGAATGCCTTTGCTAGATGATGTTGATTTGAAGGATAGAAGTGATAACAGCGAATATTATGAACGTTCTTTGATTACATTCTGTAATGATCCAAATGATCTATTGGCACAGAAAATTTTGAAAAGCAATAAACCAAAAAAGGTGGTAAAAGCCAAATGTGCAATCACTCAGTAAGTAATTTAATTTATAAGTATGTATTAGTTATAGCTTTATAGCTCTTAAGATGAGAAAGTTTTTTCCCTATACAGTTTGTTAATCATTACAATTTGAAATGTTTCAGTTTGAAAGCTAAATATGTTGATCCATTAACTTCATTGCCATACCATAATAGCCGATGTTTCAAATTGATCCGTGAAACATACTATCAACAACTGGAAGCACATGGCGATATGGGGAATCCAATGGTTGCTGAATGGTTAAAGTGGTATGCGAAGAACAAAAGCACCCTTAAATACAAGACCTGGGCGCGGAGTTAATTTATCACTGGGTGAACTTAAATTTTATACTTAAATTATAATACAATAAAAAATAAAAAGACGTATTCTCCAAGCTTTACAACTTTTCTGTACCATATTCCATCAAGTAATCCTTTTTGTTTTGTCCAGTTAGCAAATTTGTGTATTTACACATTAATTATAAACAAAGAAAAATAATTAATTATTGAATTACTAAAATAAGTCTGTGTGCTCGTCTGTGTGCAATAATTTCCACTGTTCAAAGCAACTCAAAGCATAATTCTGTGGCGCCACCTATTGTACTCTTTTCAAATCAAAACAACTCCGTCCTGTACTTTTTTAGGGAAAGTACGTGAAAAAATCTTTGCCGTCTGTAGCTATCGATGCTGGGGCTAAGGGAAGGAAAGTAGATTCAATGTTAGTTTTATTATTGTTCTTAACAAAGCTCCCAACAAATTTAATTTTTATGTATCGACATTAATTATTTATAAGAGAACGGGCTCTTTCAAAAATAATGAGCAGATTTAAATTTGCCTTGAATTTCTCATGCAATATGTTCTATAGAATGCCTTGGCGGGAAATTCAAACCTTATCAGTATTTTTGCCTTCGGACCATATATCTTGTAAAAGCAATTCTTATACTTTAAATACGATACCGCGATTCTTGGTTCGTGTATGAAATTGAGGTGCGCTGCATGGCGCATGGATATCAGCGTCGCGACGCCGCCGCACTTTACCCGATCGATGATAATGAAAGATTTGCAAAGTGAGTATGCAGCGACGCAATTCTAAAAGATACCAGACAAATCAGAATTCAGAGTGTACAAATGCATGATTCATAATTGCATTCGTCATTTAAACAATCAAATTCGTACAGTTTAATTACTTAATTATATATGTTTAAACGACATCGATCGTTCAAATTGTGCCATAACGCTAATAAAAATTTGTCAAAGTGAAGTGGTTTAAGAAGATATTCGGCCGTCCATCACAATCTACCAGAAAGATGGACAATTATAGTAACCTTCTGATGGACGAATGCCCGCCTGATTTACGGGTATTGTTTAGTCATAATAGTCATTATCTTATATTATTCTATTCAATCTTGTGTTTTAATGTAATTATTAAATGTAAAAGGCCAAGCCAGGCCTTGCCCTACCGAAAAAAAAATTGGCAATGTTCGGCAGGGCAATAATGCATTTAAGAAAATAATGATCTGATAAGAAAAGAATACATTTATTTTGATGGTTTTAATGCAGCATAGCACTAAGTTTGGCGTGTAAAACGACCGTATGTGAAAATGTTCCCGTAAAGGGTTGCTTATGAAACTTGATTCACTCACTGACATAATCTCTATTTTTTAAAGAATGCAATAATTTCGCCAACTTGATGTGAATATTTGCAGTAAATTTACATTGGCGACGGTGGCGCTAACTACTGCATTTTACAAAAAATTGATATTAGGTTTCAACTTTTACAGCCACCCCTTATCGGAGAATTTGTTTTGCGTACGGTAGCGTTTATAGGTTTTCAGCGAACATGACTAAGTTGACAAAAGATTCTAGAGGAAGTGTTCATCTAAATTATCATACTTTCGGAAAACTCGTTTAGATTTCTGAGTCACCACTGGGCGAGCCAACCAATGAGATTGCCAGTTTTTTCGATACAACGTTCTACTTGTAATCTGATTGGTTGTCAAGTTTCACGAGCGCAAAAAGTTATTACAAAGAAATGCGACTTATGCGATGCGTTTCTCTAATAATGGTAATAATAATGTTAATAATGTTCCACAGATCGTTCGATGTGTTTTTGGTTATCAAATGCCATAAAATACCATTTTTGTCATACTTTTCTTGCTCGTGAATATGTTTGAAGTCTATATATTTAAAGGAACAGATCAATTTTATAAAACTAATTATAACGAATCGCTTCTTGTAATTGGATTTAAATTTAGTGAGAGAAAGAGTTTCAGAGAAAGAGTTTTCGAATTTCAGTACACTATGCATAAGTATAGGAATTCCCAAATAAAAATGCTGATAAAAGGTTCCTAAAAGGATCGCAGACGTTTGTAGGAAATTTTAAAGATTCTAAAACACGCAGAAATAATCAAAAATAAATTAAGAAAAATGTTATTAATCTTTTCGAAAACTACCTTTTTACAAGTATTTATTGTATGAAATATTTAATAATGTTTTTCAGAGTCCGGAAGATGAAGGAAAACCAACCGTAAATAAAAAGGTTCCTACTAAAGGTATGGCAACATCATTTGGTTTCCGTAAGCGCATAACTTCTGCACCAGCAACCAACTCGAACGCAGACATTCATAATCAAACAACTATTCGAAGATTACGTAATAATAATATGGACCTACAAGTCTCTATCGATAACAATGGAAATTCCGGAACAGACATGAGCAATGCAACGGTTCCATCTGATCGATCTGTGCCGCACCGTCTGCAACCTCCGAAGAAGGAAGCACAAGCAACTACAAGGGTGAGTCGATTTGGTTTCCGTCAGCCGAATGCGAATCGTTTTAATCGTATAACTGATATTAACGCCTGTCCACCAACTCGAATTGAATACGGCAATAACAACGTACCCATATTTAATGACTTAAAAGAACGCCAAAAAATTGAAAGTGAAATTAAGGCCAAAGTTGAAATGGTCGCTCCGGATAGCAATAAGAACAGACCGATAGGCAAATTTACTTTACACACAAATCAATTACCGCGACCGCAACCCATTAAATTATTGGAGACCAAGTCGGCTAAAACACTGGCGAATACTAATCGCAAACAAACTGTACCCAATTCTGGAACACCGGGCGATGTATCAACGACGTTTGCGGAAGATTCCGGCGTCGGAAGCAGCTGCAGCGAGAATATTCCACAATTAGAAATATCGCCAATGTCGCGTCGTTTGCGAAATAACAAACAAATCAAACCACGAAATTTTGAAGTCGTACTAAAAAGTTCTCAATTTGATGTATGTGATCTGAGCGATGATAATTCACACCCTTCCACATTGCCTGCGTTACCTACACTTGTTACGCCGTATGCTTCAAATTATCAAAACACCAATTTTGGTTTGGTCCGTGACAGAGCAAAGGAATACCAAAAGTTTTTAGACAAAAAGGACAAAAGGAGTGAAAATCTACGGCGTAATTCTCTCGCTTCATCGGAAGCACCCAACCATTGTCAAGACGATTTACCATATAGACGTAATGAAAAAATTGCAAAATTTATTAAACAGAAATCTTCCATATCGCCTATACAGACAAATTCTGATGAATTGATGTGGACGTCGTATGCTGGCGAAGCCATGGCTGATGATTTCTTCTCAGGTTGCGCTAGAAGTGACATTAGGAATGAAGAAGAAGCTTCCATAGAAAGTATCATATCAGCAAAGGCTCAAAACCGACTCGCGTTGGTCGATCCACAGTTTGCTGCTATTGTTGGATCGAATGTATCGGCACCGTTGCTCGAAGAAGAGACATCGTCGGTTGAGAGTATTGCTTGCAGTATTTCTTTATCGGAACATAATGAAAGCACTAATTTGGACAATGACAAGAAGATGCATATTAACTCATTCAATAGTAATTCCAAAGATATCAACGAAAAAAACACGACAGCGTCCAGTCCAGGAAGCCCAACAAATGCGTCGAATTCTTTGTCTCTCTCCGATGATAGGAATGAATTCTTGATTGATGATGAGATTGCGGATCAACCTGCGCTGCTGTTTGATGATACTCTCACAAGCAGCAATCAAGCTTCCGAAAGAGCTTCAGATGTCACGCAAGCCACAGAAGTAACACCTACCCTGGTTGATTTTACTCCGAAAGTTACGCGACTTGGAGGAAATTACAATACTATTGAAGGTAGTCCATTACCCTTGAGAAATCGCAATTTATTGCGTATGAGGACTGCATCATTGGATACGTTATCACCTTGTGAAAGCATTGCTTCCGATGACTGCATGATGGATTACGATTTTAGCAGCGGTGTTGAAGATAATATTGATAGGTATGTAATAACTGTTATTGATGGACGAAATTATTGTGACTTCTCTGTGTGTTGTGTTTAGGACTGAACATAATACTCATTATGATAGCGTACTTGGCAATGTGCAAGCACGTTCCGTTGATGTCAAAGTGAACGACGTATTGAGGGATTGGTCTGCTGCTCTATATGGTTGTGATACTAAAGCGCGCACAACATCAAAACGGTAAGAAATTTGAATAATGTAATTTATCTTCAATCGGCCGAGAAGTAGGCACTTTTATGCGGCAATGACAGCAACTGAAGTTGCATTTCAATGCGAAGTACTTTTATGACTAGGCAGAAGTACTTTTACTTTTATGACT
>JARJDT010003155.1:0-11518 GCA_030264655.1 Leptusa sp. GC000079
TCGTTTAATACATATTGTCTTTTCTTTTGGTTTGCTTAAATATGTAATAACGGATTAGTAGCTAAAATATTTACAATCACAGTACAAGTTATTGCCTTGAATAATTTACCCTCGATTTGGAATTTAAAATTTGAATCAACAAATTTGCATAAGTTTGTTATTTACAATAATTACATAGCATCCGGCGCTTGTGATTTGTACATGTCACTAATAATTCGGACGATTGGAATAGGTCCAATAGTTTTCCGGAAGAAAAGCTCCTCGATGACGTCACCAGGCACGGCCCGCAAGCACGGCAACAACATCAACATCTTCCCGAAACGGAGCGGTTGTGTCGGATACGCTGCCGAAATATACTTGTTGAGCGTCAATTGCGTGTGATCCTGCACGGCTGCAACGGACGCTGAGTCAATCAAACTCCTCGAATCATTGCTCGAGGTGCTTGAAACCGACGAAGCACTGCTTGTTTTGTTATCAAACGACGTCTTAAAGAGCAGAATAGCTCTCAGACACGCATATTCATGTGGGTCCAGGTGAAACGAGGAAATTTTCCCCAAAGTGTCCTGGAATCCTTTAACATCATGCAGGAATGAAACTGCGTTCTCGGGGTCGCGTTCCAAAATGCCGCACGCGTGCACCAAAGAGCTGAGATCCATCGGCAAAAGTTGCGAAGCGCCCAAGATGAACAATTCCCGCCAGCTTTCTTCCAACAGGAGAAGTTGATCTTGCATGGGCAGCGCATTGAACGTGTGAACACTTTTGGTCCACTTGACGTTCATGAAGAGGAGCCGCGCGGCTGATTCGCAGATTGCTCCCGGCGACAGCATCGGATGCAAGAGCTGCGATTGGGGCAGATGGAACGGCATGCGCGACATCAATGCGGCTGGATTGCACATGAAGGCCGCTGTTGGCGTCATCATAGATTGGTCCATGTGATGCGGTGGCGTTGCGCCTGCTTTTGGCATCACTAGATCCAAAGGGGAGCCTCCGGGGTTCATCATAATGCGGTCGCGCGGGTCGAAAAAGTGGGCCATTTGTTGCCGACGGAGCGTTGAGTTTCTTGGACCTCGCTCATGTTGGACAGCTGTAACAACAAGTTATTAAATTAATTTTCATCGTTCAAACAAACAAACGACCAAACGCTGAAGAACTTCATAATTTTATTAAAAAGTAAAAAAGTGGACGTACCATCTTTGTTCATGCCTGCTTCTTGACATTTGGACAAACGACATGCTCGGCATTGGTTTCGGTGTGTTTTGTCAACAATACATCTTCCTTCCGATTTTGCTTTGCACATGTATTGGCGGTTCCGACGGATGGATCGCTTGAAAAAACCGGCGCAACCATCGCAAGCAAAAATGTTGTAATGTTTGCCCGAAGAGAAATCGCCGCAAACTTTGCATGGAATATCCAAGATTCCTAATGAAAAAAAATCGTCATTTAGCAACTATTTTCTGGTTTTAAAGTAAACTTTAATGGTTCGAAAAAAAATTCAGCGGAACTTACTTGATGAGGAAGGTGGCGAGTTTTTAGATCCCATATAAATCGAATCCATGGTAATCGTGTCCGATGCACTTGATGAAATCATTGTGTCCATTGTCATTGAAAAGCAAAATTACTAACTAAACCCCACAACTAAAACTGGCACAAAACCACGCAATGTTCCGAAACACACTGGAAACTGTCCGAAGATAAACTGATGTTGCTCCGATGGCAGTCAACAAAATTGTGTTTGCAATGATGGTAGCGACAAGACTTTTTAAGGGTACCAACTTAGGGACCGGGCCGGGGGTTAAAATGTGCTTCTTCATATTGTCAATGAGTTATTTTGTCAGGGTGCCCGAAATGAAGAGGCACCTTATTGGCCAGGCAAGTCCCCACCATTTTTATATCGGTCTGAAAAGTTAGAAACGAGGATGTTCTGTTCCGTTGATGAAAGCTTCAAAGCCACAAAGAGCGTTTTCCAGTGGAGGGGATGCAACATCAAACCCCAGAAGGGCTAGAAGAAGAGTCTCCGGAGTGAATGCTTTCTGATGCCCCAAATGCAGCCGATTTTTACTTTTTTATCTCTTCTTCAATGAAATTGAAAGCAAATGTTATGCATGCATATGGCCGGTAAATTAAATTATTCATGTTCAATTGAACCAAATGTTCATCAAGTTCAACTTTATTTTCAATCAAGATTTTAACGTACTTCCGATTAAATTTCAATTACTTAATTATAGTATTTTCATGAAAAATTGGTAATTTGGAAAATGTCATTATTTGCTACAAGCATTACGTGTAGTAATTTTTGCTTTACTTATAGTCATTTATGAATGACTTGATCCTCGTAGATTTAATTTTCTTGGAAAACTGTAGTTATAGTTCATTCATAAATATTATAACCGTAGTGCTAGCATGATTTGTTGATTTATGAATGAATTTTGATCTGTTTCAGAAATAACTGATTTGGTTCACCCATCAGGTTGTAGTTTTATGAGTAAATGTAACAACTCTTCATTGTAAACGCGTTTGCTATGGTAATCCTATCACTTATAATAGGATTAAACGTCGTTAAGGGCTTATTAATCCGTCGGTTGGTCTCTCAGGTTCAGGTCTAGAACTGAACACGTCCGATCGAAGCCCTATTAAGAAATATCAAGCATTACATTAAAACAACTTCCAATTACTCTTGATAGTAAAGATTCATTCATGAATTCAAAATTTAGTTAAGCTGTTTAAGACGTTTAGGCACTAAATGTAGGATGTAGGACATTAAGGCCAAACGGCAAAATTAATAACATTTGTTAAAATGACTTCTGCGCCGTTAAAAGTCACGAAATTTTTGATTATTTGGTACGTATACAGGGTGATTAGAAAATTGCAAAAAATTGAAAAAACAAAATATGAAATAAGCATCAGTTACCAATTTATTTTGAAAATTCCTCGCTTGGATTAAAGATTAATATATTCATTCATTAGCACAAGTTTATCTCAGGTTGTAAGTTTTTTGAAAATCTGAAGAAAAATTTAATTTATAAATTTAAATTTTCGAATACAAATAGATGAAAGCTTTCTTAATTCCAGTTTTCTGGAGATTTTGCATATAATCATAGAAAGCGCATTGCGGTTGATTAAAAGATTTTCTGAAGAAATTTTAAGATATGATTATAACAAAAGCACAACCACTATAAAAGTGATTGGATTAAGATTATAAATAAATAATAAACAAAAGAAAAGGAAGAACAAAAACAAAACAATAAGAAAAGGAAGTGAAGTAAAGAAGTTGTTCACTTCTTCCCACGGCTTCTTAGAACTTAGAACACTTGCACGAAGACAAATTATGCATACAGGGCGTTTTGCTAAATTATTTAAATTAACATCATGTAAACTGACGCCGACAGTTTTCGGTAGGCGAGTACAGCACATCCTGTGAATTCAAGTGTTCTTTTGAACAAAACAATATAAGTATGTCTTTGTCAAGTCAAAGAATCGACTGTAATACGATTCCTAGTCATTTTGCGTCCTTACAATCCTCATTCATTTGTTGTTCATACCTTCCTACCTTTTGATTTCGATTTCGAAATGAGCAAAGGTAAACGCCAAAAAAGAACATCATTCAACATTATTAAATAAGCTCAAAAAAAGTAAAAATGTCCGCTTTCAAATCGACTGTGGATTTGTGTGCTTGCGGATTTATTAAATCAAAAATGTTCCGATTACGAGCAGATTACCACGCGAGGGTTCATCTTCCATCTTTGTTAATCATGATATCTATTGACGTATATACTGGGCATGGAATTTCGTATATTAATATTTGAAATATGATCGACTCCCTTCAGCAACTCGAGCACACACTCATCTCGACTCATGATGCCAAAATACGCATGCTGAAATCTAGAAGTGATCGGACGGGCGCGCATTTTATTAAAAATGTTTTGATATTAACGTATTGCTGCGTGCTGCTGATGTTGGCGTTCACCTTTTTCCGAGACTGAGGGCCTTCATGAACGTCGAGAGTTACGACATACTTTTGAGGGTGAATGCCATTTACGGTTAATATAACAATTCAGGCTTATAATGCTGCTGATCACGATGGCACGATTGGTATGTCGTATATCTTCATACTTTATTAAAACAACGCAACAATAATGCAAAAAATTTTGCTTTGCGGAATGAAAAAAGAGCGCTGATTTTTATTGAAGCAAAAAAATAACTTTGGAGTTATTTGTGGAAACAAGGTACATTTTTGAATAAAAATTAAACAGTTCATCAAAAAATTGCGGATTTATTCGGAAATATCTCGAGTTTCAATAAGTAAATATCAGAAAAGAGTTAAACGCATGGAATTCCCACACATCTGAGAACTGGATGCGAAATTGCTTCACATGCCCATATGACGCTCAAATTCATCCCCGATGTTCGTACTTACCTATTGTTTCGTCCGTATCTCGCTCCCCAAACAACTTTGATTGCGTTTTTCACAATTAAACATACATAGATGATACACTTACCTTCCATGTGATGTGATGCCATATTGTGCATTGTCCCCTAATACTAACTATTACAAATTACAACTAGTGAGTTCCCTCTTTTGCAACGCACCTCGTTTTCCATCCCCAGTTCATGAACTAACAGTATCATGTGTTGGTGATCATCACGATCGCACGAATTACCTAAAACACTTGTCCTGTCGCATCATCTATCAACAATCAACGATTAATAATTTTAATTAGGGCAATATGTTACTCATGATTACCTAACAGAATCCAATTCACATGCAACATGCACCCTCAGTTTTTGATATCTGTTGCTTTTTTCTCGATAAATGTGTGGGAATGTTATAAATTTGCTTTTGGTCTTTTGGTCACCCGCAGTTTGTCTGTCGCCAACAAGCATCAATAAGATCAACCTTTCAGAAAAATCAACAGCATTGGAAAACGTTGCCGCAAAATCCTATGTAAATTGTTGAATACCGAAATAAATGACTCCTCATCTGTTTATTGCTAGCAACAATTTCATTCAAGAATTGGAAAACTGTTGAGCGTTTCATTCATAATTTGCTGTTATAAAGCAACGAACAAGTTGGCACTTGTGCTTTATGTCTTATACCTTCATACGATTTTGGTCATTTTCACTCGAGTTGGACTTGAAACATTTATGCTGCAGGTATAGTGTTAAAAGTAAGCAGGATGACCGCAATCACATCGTAAAACATTGGGTGCAAAAGTACCTCTGTAATCCTATTAACGCAACGGATAGGTATCGACGTCTTAAAACGTTAATTAAGCTTGGGAAAAACCAACTTTTGAGACAGAGTTATAACTTCGTGCGTCCTGCCATACTCAAATTTGTTGAAGAAAGCTCATTCATACATTGAGAAACAAATTATATAGAGCGTTGTAAAAACATTAGCAAAGAAGCCCAGCAAGCTCTTTCGACCAAGTAAACCAAGTTGCAGTCAGTAATCTCCAATATAAAATGTTTATAATCTACGTCCGGTTAAAGGAATTGGATTAGGCATTACAACTGATGTGGATTCAAAAATAAACAGGGCGAATAATAATTTTGAATTTTGCAATACTATTTTGTTCGTTTCAACGAAAACGGACAAAACCATTGACTTGTTAAAGAGTCAAATTACATTTTTCAATGATTAATATAATATTTCTCTATTTGTTTCTTATTTACTGACCAGTAATAGTTTTTTATGCTTCAAGGGAATAATACATTACATTATTTTCATTATTTTATGCAATGCCTCGTAGAAAATAATGTACTTGGTTTGATTCAAAATTAAATCGAAGATTAACAACAATATGTATAACCAAAATGTGTTTGACGTTCGTGCGTAAAATGTTACATTTTTCGACAATTGGTGAGAGGCAACCATGATTGGAAATAATTTTTTTTTCGATTTTATATGAACATTTTTTATTTATCTACTCGTTGATGTTTTCAGTTTGCCATTAATTGCTTTGCCTAAGTCAAATAATTTATTAAATAATTCTTAATAATTTTTTTTAATATTAATATATAAATAATCCAAACTTTCAAACGAGTAAAGCCTAGTAATCCATTTTATTGTAATGTTTTCGTGTTTGCTTCAGTTTACATCGGCCAGATTGACATCAACATCAACTATGACAAATTGACAAAAGTAGAGGATGAGTCAAATAAACTTATCCTAAAGTGTATAAAGAGCTTCAGCATAGGCACATGACGGATTAATTCCATGTGCACCTATATATCGCAAATACCTAACTAAACTATACTACTAAGTACGAGTTGAAAAACTGTTAGAAGAGATAGGTATGGATGATAAGTTGATATAGATGCTAAAAGACAGATAGAATTTGTTTTGTTCGTTGAGGCCGTAAGGGCTATCGCTTAATCTGTGTGTCGTTGTATTTGTTGTCCTCGCATTGTCCTAGGATATAGTCGTAGGCAGAGGCAGCTATCACTCGCCGTCGAGTGCATATTGTTTGTGGTTTTGCGGACGCGCATAATGCAGCCGGCCGGAGGGCTTACATTTTATTCAAATACTAAATAAATAAAACCACATCATATTGTCCTCCATCTCTGATGGAATTATGTTAATAAAGTCTTGTTGACAACTTTGACCACTTTCACCGAGCGCAATAAAAATCTTATAATAGCAGATTTTTATGCAAGACATTAAAATTACATTTTTTGTCGAGCATAAAATATTATTTGTCTTTAATCTATCTAAAAGAACAATTAAAATCATCATAAAATTAGAGAAGTGTAAATATTCAGTTACAGTACAAACTGCACAAGTCCAAGTGTACAAACTATTTTAACTTCTTTTATGCCAATGCATGGAAGTACTTCTATGCCTAGTCATAAAAGTACTTTAAAGCATACGCATTGAAATGCAACTTTAGTTGCGGGCATTGCCGCAGAGAAGCGCCTACTATTTAATTTGAAATGATTTATTTTATCGAAATGTTTTAAGTATGTGAAAATTTCAAGCTTGACTAATTAGTTGGAATAATTGAACTTGAACTACATCAGGTAGAAACACATCCGGTGATGATGATACGTTGATAGCAAAAAGTAGATGAACCACATGGCATCGAAATTGCTCTATGCATGCACATTAAATTCTATGCGCCGGTAATGCATCCTGGCACCCCTAATTTGCTTCGTAGTCACACTGTGTGTGTGTGTGTGTTTATCCTTCCTTCCCCCATCAAACCCTACATACATCCCTACACTATCGAACTATCCCTATATCAGTTCGCATCATGCGCTCTGCTCCGTACGCCTCGCCTCAATTACAACACTAAACTGCACTCATAATAACTCAACAATTCGACTGCACCCTGCGTGTTGATGTGCTGATTCCACCTATTTTATAACACTCACACACTTGCACACACATTTTATTCATGCACATAGGTATAAAGCAGTCGAGCAGTCGAGTTCATTAAAAGGTTTATCAAATATTGAGTACCCCAAAATTCAATTTATGAGTTTCATTCAATCATTGTGAAATTATTTTGGCGAAATTGTTAGGAACACCCTGTAGGTGCATTTCCTAAATATTCGAAAAATGTGTGCAGTATTTGTAATGTGTCATCCCTTAAACGCGACAAGAGCTCTTGAATTATTGACGGTATGATCAATTCAGTCAGATAAATTTCATATGTGCAATGAGCGAGTGAGATTTTATGTTCATGCTCTACACCTGGACTTAACCCATTTTCCTTTTTATTAGTTTTTTCGTAATTATGTCAGATTTAAACTAATTATGTTTAAAATTTTCAATTTTAGTTTCAAAAAGTACTTTTTCGTATTTGTAAATTTGTGGTGATGGTGATGGATGACACTCTTGACATAAAGCTGGAAGTTTAGTGCTAATCTCTTATTCTTTAAATATTTGCTATTAGTGCTGCATTTGGTTTTTAGTATTTGAGTTGCAAAAGGCACAAAGGCATCAACAGTTCAACTTTCAACACATCGATAAGAAATAGTCTTATGCAAGACAAGATAGCAAAAAAGTTTAGAGATATTTAAGATAATGCGTGTTAGTGTTAGGGAACATGAAGTTAAAAGTAATTTCTGAATTTGAGAAGCTTTTGTATTCCAACTTCAAACTTCTTGGTTTACCATCAGTGTGAATAAGAATACTTGAATTTAGAAATTGTTTGTTCACAGCTACTCTTCTTCGATCTTCCATATTGATTTCTATTGATTTCTGAAAATCTATTTGTGTCCTTAACAAAAGTTCTATAAAAACAGCCAAAACCAAGAACGAATCAAGTCTTAAGTTACATCATGAGATTTTTTCAATATTTTCGTTATTTACAACATTAGCATTTTACTGATGTAGTAAGTTTGCCCGTTAATAGCTTCCTGTGGATGCTGGAGATCTTTAGTAGCCTTTTTTCATCATTGCATTTTGTAATTCAAGTTTGACTCGTCGTGCTCGTGCACAATCACCTTTTACGTCTCCATACAGACTAATTCAATGCTATTTACTCTTGTTGTGAGCTTGCGAGTGAGTTGATGAAAAGCAAGGCGCATCATCGTCGGACAAGCTGAACCGTTCGAAATCCCCTTTTGCATTATGTCAGTGCATTGAAGCATCTAATGAGGATAACTAGAGTTAGGTCAAATCTTTAGAAAATGCTGTTTCGACTGTTTCGAGAGCCTAATGTTCCTCAACGTTCCAAATTCGGATGCTGCTCACTCAATATCCACAAAATTTAATTCAGTCCAGGTGTTTAAAGTACTGCACCAAGAACCTTTTACCTTTTAGAGCGCAGATCGACTTTTTGAATTAATTTCTAACCTTTTACTTTTACTCTTTTACTATTGAATTCCGACATCAGACGCGTTGATCCAACCTAACAAATTTAAATTTCCTGGAAGATTTTTCAAACTAGAAATCAAAGACTTTCCCATTCACAGTGGCAACAATCAACTTCCTCCCAGAGTAAAAATATTTTTTCTTGGAATTGTAGTAACTACTTTTTGATCACATCGCGAAGAAATAAATATCAGATAACATGTAATAATCATTTATTCCCACTTGTCCCCTCGCTTGCGTCGCTCGTTTGTGAACTTGCTTGCTGAAAGACTTTTTCTTAGTCACAGACGCAGTAAACGACTTGGGACTCAAAACTCAAGAGTCGATGAGAAGAAGTTGAAGATTGGATCAGGTGTAGCACGCCCATCGAAATACTAGACGCGACCGTTGAGTGCCGAGTTTTCCATTCTTCAGCTAGCGTGTTTTTTGACTGAAAGAAGACGTTGCTCAACAACGAAAAGAGCACCCATTCCAGAATACGCTCGCTATAAAAAATGCATGTGAATGAAGTCGCCTTCGTGCAGGTCCATCCGAAGGCGAAGAATGAACGGAACGGTTTTTGGGTGGAGCGCCCACATCCGGGGTGGAACTTGTTGCTGCTTCTTGTTCCTTCTTTTGACGTCTTTTATTCTAGTGTCTTATTTATTTTATACAAGCAAAAAACTCAAGGGTATTTCAACGACCAACCGGACCAACAGTGAGCAACGATGAGAAAATAAAAAACTCCAAAAGTTGCCGACTCCATTTTACATTTGACTTTTGAAATTCGAAATATTCTCAGTGATTACTGGGCATTATTTGATTTTAAAATTTGCCAAAAAGGTAAAAAGAACTGGTGAAATTTAATATTTGATGATTGAGTTTAAAAACCTCAACCATTTCCAAATTTCAATGAATGACAATTGACAATCGACAATGGAAAAAGGACAGGAAGTCGAGTCTATAAGTGCGTTATTGTTATACAGAATTTCATGTCGTTCAATTCACCTGAATCAAGAAGTTCGGGCTTCATGTATGATGGAAAGAACAAAATGCACGTGTTCAATGCATACATAAACCTTTTCCTGATATACCAAAATTGAGCAAACTGCAAAATCTTTTTCCATATTTTACTTTACCCTGTATATTGCTATTGAGCACTTCAAGCTAATTAGAAGAACATTTGTAATGTCAATGTCATTTTTTGAACCACAGCAATACACTTCCTGAGACAGCAAAATTTTTATGAATGGCCTAAAATTAAATGACCGCATGGTTGAATAGGGTGCTAACATGAAGAAATATTTTCTTCATTTTTAGCATTTTAGGCTAAAAAGTTGAATGGACCTGTGGCTTCAATATTTATCAATGAACTATTGATGTTTGTCCAAGTGAAAAAGTAATTGATTGTCGTACATATAAAGTTGTGTTAATATATTGACATTTTGACCGTTTTTCGTACAATTCGTACAAATTTGTCCCGTCACAATGATGCGACTATATTGCATTCATTGTCCCATTTCCCATTTACTTTCAATAATTGTTGGGATTACACATATTCACTATAACATCACAAAATAGATAATAGAACTGCAAACTGCATGAATGAATAAAGTCTAAAATGTGTACATGCTTGTAAATTGCTGTATATCTAAGATTGATCTGGAGCTTATAAGAATAAGAAAAGTAAACATTGAATTTTTAAGTTGAAAGTAATTGCGAAAATATTTACTTTAACATTCCTTCAATTCTTGTAGGCCTAAACTTAAATTGATTTCTTTTTGTCAAAATAAAAATAAATCTTTGGATCAGATCAGTGCGTTAAAAATTCTTCTCACGATTTTTAAAGGCAGGTAATTTGATAGCTAAAATTAAGATTGTTAAATCATTACCTCTATCCTCTATGCTTTTTCAAATTTCATTGAGTTTTTTGCCAAAATATTCTTTCTTACCGAACAGGTATTTTAGTACTTACTCAAAACTCTTTCTTTTTGTAAGTTGTGAATGAAGTATGAATAAGGTGCAAAACACTTTGTGATAACCAAAGTGCCGAAAATCTCAAATTACTTCTTAATAGCTTAACATTGCAATTTTATCTCATAAAATCTTCAAATTGGATAATGCTGATGCAATAAAATAGTTAATCATGTCATATCTTCAATACACCTTCACACGTTTTTTGGCACCGCTACAATCTTTTGCCTTTTACCATTTTTTTTTATTAAAGTAGAAGTTTAACAATGGCAAATGTGTGAGAATATATTAAATATGTGTATTACAATCTATAAGAAGCGAAGCAAGTGCCCAAAGTTTATACCTTCAACATTTATGAAAAGAAGTTGCGCTCGCTTTAGTTGCTCTATTGCTCAATCACAAAAAGAGAACAAAAGCTCGAGCAATGAGGATTCAAACTTGAGTATTTAATATAAAGCCAAAAACGTACAAAAACTAAAAACAGAAAAAGTACTCGACGATCTTGAATCTTGAAGAACGTATAAAGCAAAGGCAAAAATCTGAGATTCTCTTCGCAAGCCTAAAGCTAAAAAAAGATGAACAATTGTCGATAACATCTCTTGACGTTGTTCGCTGTTCATGGAAACGTGCACTACCAGCATTGAGCATTGGCATGTAGTCTTTTCTTCTGTTCATGGCTTTCTAGTCGTCCATGTTTCAAGTGCGTGGATGCCATCAGCCATCATGATGCAACTATTGATGACG
>JARJDT010003177.1:0-13093 GCA_030264655.1 Leptusa sp. GC000079
ACAGGTTAATGCAGTTTCTAGCGCCATCTTAACGTTCGCGTACCAACTAGTACCCCAAGTCACATGTATGCTCGCTCCTTAGTGAAACGCCAGTTTCATAGCCTACTAGCTCCATGTTTATATCAATTCCTTGATGTTAATTTGACTTCTTTAAATGTAAAATTTGTTTTGCAACATTTTTGTGTAAAAACCTTATTTATCGAGATTAATACATGTAAAATTAAAGCTGAATCTGCAAGAAATTACACGTAATATGATTTACAGCAATTTTTCACTAATTTGGGAATATTTTACGCGAATATGTAAAATTTCAAATGTAGTGTTATGTGTAATTTTATCATTTCCAGACTTTACTGTAATTTTTGTAATTTGCATTACAAACAAAACGAAACGAATATTTCCAAGCAGATTTTCTGTTACAGCAAATTTATTTACACCTTAGCTTAGTTTTCCAATAATACAGGGTGAATGCTAAGTCGCGCATTTCTTTCGTGGGTTTGTGTCTGCGATTTTTTTTTAGTTTTATTAAACATTTTAATTCATAAAATTCATAATTTTACAAAATATGAAATGAAATGAAATTTCCATTTTTCGATCCAGATAGCTATGAAAATTTTCTTAACTTAATTTCTCAGCAAAATTCGCAAAATTATGAACTTCCATTAGTCAAGATGTTTCATTAAACTACAAATCTCAAACTCAAACATAAAATTTTCAAAAACTGTTGATAATTGACTGATTTACAATTAAATTTTTTAATACTTCAGAGGCTAAGAAAAAGATAATCCCACGAGAGGAATGACGAGCTTTAAGATCCACCCTGTACTATTCATGAAAAACATTTCAAGAAAGAAATTGTAAATTGAAAAATTGCGTTTGGATGGTAATTTTATAATAAAATCATGTGATAGGTAATATACATAGATCCCGTATGTTTTTAGTGTAATTAGTATATTACATAACACGAGTTGTAAAGAGGCTATTACACACGAAGCAAAAAATCAACAAATCCATGTGTAATATCGTATTTACGACACAGTTTTTAGCAAGTTATTCATATTGTTATTAGATGAGAGTCGGAAAAATTACATTAATTTTTTTTTCAGTGTAGCTGATGACAATCTCTTTGTAGTTGTATAAAAAAAGTTGTGCTGTCGCGCAATTAACGCTAATATCGTTAATTAAAAATTAGACATACTCGAATGCTTGTGATGTGCGCTCGCTTTCTAATTGGGAAGCTGGATGTGCATTCGCGTTCGACATCGCCATTCATAAATCACTTCTCGCATGTGGTATCTATGCTCCCAGCTCGAAAGCTTCTTAAGTCTTCTCAGCCTAACGCGCTCAGTAGCATATAAGTAACTTAAGTACAAAGTATACACATGTATCATGTATGTTCGTCTTCAAAGAGTTGTTTGTTTGTCATTACAAGCCAACTCGTTGCCTTTCCTTTTAGCAAATCAATTAATTTTCCAGGCTTCACTTAATTAAACGCTCTTCGGCTCTTGCTCTTGTACTGGAGGCAGTGGAGACATATCATATCGTAATCGGCATAATAACAAATAACGAAATAACTAGTTGACAATAAATCTTGAATCTGGAAACCTTTCTTGTGACTTGTAAGCAAAATTAACGATGAAGCAAGGTGTGAGTTTAATTCAAAGATTTCAATGAGTTAAGGAGCTAACGACACTAATGAACACACCACACTTGTCCACTAGTCCCTCTTTTTTGATGTTTGTGGTTTTTCTACAATGCCTAAACATCGAACACTCTCAAATTTCGGAAATAAAAATAAGCAAAGTAAATGAGCCATAGTCAAATTTCAAAGTCGGCGACAAAACCGATACCCTGTTTTATGGAACGGTTTCAGTTTTGTTCAAAAAATCACACTGCTATGCGTACAGGGTGTTTACAGTGTTTAGGGTAATTTTTTTTATGGGATAATAAATAGTGAAAGCGCAAAGTGCAATAAAAAAACGTTTTTGACATGAATAAATATCAAAAACTTAATTATTTCAACAAAAACTGATGCTTAGTGCATTTATTTATCATTCACGATCTTGTATTAACTAATATTCAACTTCAAAACCATAAACATCCTGTATTCGCAGTATTCTGTGCAAATAAAAACTCTCAATAAACAAAAAATATGGTTGGAAAGCAAATTTTAATATTATCAAAAACTCCATCAATTTGCCCTTAATAACTTTAAATTTAATTCAATTAAATAGAAGAAATTATTATCAGACTCTAACTGTCTCACTTGTCGGAAGTCTAGCTCCAGATTCTAGAAGGCAATAAAGGAATGAACTCCAACTTTAGTTCAAGATATCGAGTTTCGTTCCATAGCAGAAGTAGATCACAGATTATGGGTGCCCGAGTCCATGAAGTCCAAGTCCCTTTAAAATTTCATTTTAAATTTGCCAGAGTCTAATTGAACTTTCATAAATTTAAAAGTTTGCCGGTTTACCCTCGCGTCTTGTTTACCTAACCAAAATGTCTTAAAACCTGAAAGCTGAAAATAGTTCGAATGTGAAATTCCCAACTCAAACGAGAATACAAGTGATCAATTGTTGGTTGAGTTGACGAGTTGTTTATGAGTTCCATGTTCTATGCAATATTCATTCTATCACACACTTGTAATAGTTGTTTTTGTTTTGACTTTATATAATTGTTTATTAAATAAACGCTGCATTTAATTTTCATGTTAAAATTGTTTTAAATGCTGCACAGACGATTTATTATTGTTGATGCTTAACGCGTGCGTTTTTACTATTTAGTGAAGTGACTTAAAATTATGAAAATAGTCGTCGTTTCATGTTTTTAGTATATTGTTTCTATTTCAACATACTTATATATGTTCTGTGTTCATATTAATACCACTTAATACACGAGGATGGAAAAGCTTAAATTGAGAAAAAACTCAATACATAACTAATGCGATTTCCGATTATTAGATTATAAAAGCCTATAGTCACTGGCGGAACTTTTTTGTTAATTTTTAAGTAATCCGATTTTCTAAAGTTGTCGCATAACAATATTTACGGAAAACAGTCGAATATTATACTACGAAATTAATATATTTCTGAAGAGCCCAAGTTGTATTTTCGTTTGCGTTTCAAATAAATATTAAACCAAATTAAACAAAAAACCAGAAACAAATGTTTGTTTCGATTCTGTTAATAAAGAACAAATAAAAACAAATCAGATAAAAAGTTCAGATATCTGAGTTGAGAATCTTATATTATCTGATCAGTGATCAGTATAGGAACAGGAACAGTGCTTTTTGTCTCAAAGCTCGTCGTTCCGCATAAATTCATTACAGCATCATATACCTATGATGGTTTAAACAATTTAAAATTTTGAAAATATTACAAAATATGTATAAACTCAATTGTTATTATTTTGAAAATAATTATTATTCATATGACATTTGTCATAAACAAAGTGGACATAGTAAAATTATATTAATATAAACTTATTGTATTTAATACATTAAATTCAGTTTCTAAGAAAACTACATTTATAAACGTTTATCCGTTGAATCATTCAATGAACTTCACTGCTTAACTTACTCCACTGATAACCTTTCGTCTTTTGTGAGTTATTTTAGTTAGTCGCACGTAGTGTATAACTTGACTTGTAATAGAGAATGAAATTATATGAACGATAAAGATATAACTTTTAGTATTTTGTATTAGGACGCAAGCAAACTTCAACACTTCAACTTGTATGTATTTGTGTATGTATACAAAATGCGGCTGACTTAAATCATAACAACATCAACAATCAAGTAAGTTCAAACTAAAGTAAAGTATAATCATATAATGAAGTAAAGACAAAGAAAGCCTCAATTCAATTTAAATTGCTTGCAATAATTTGTTAAAGAACTCAAAAATAAGAAACTATGCGCTTGTCGTATACAAATTAAATCGTTCAACTTAATTATATTTTATTTCTGTGTAAAATATAGTCTTGTATAGCTCGTAGACATTCAGTTTAAAATACGTGCGCGCTAATTATTATTAGCAGCATTAAAGTATGCACTAAAGAGCATAAATCAATCCCCCGAGTCCGACGCACTTCACAACAAACACAAAACAATCAAGATGATGATGCTAATTTTCGTTTTTCCCGATTTTCCCGGCAGTCTCGGCGCAGTCAAAGCGGCAACCGCAAGTATCGGAGGGCATAAAATAAGATCGTCGGAAACTTCTTAAATTAATGTGTAGACGTGCTGCGTGCTTGATGAACGGTCTAACACGTGTTGACATTGTCGTCGTGCCGACGTTAATAAAAGTATCAGGAACGTAACCGCCGTCATGTAATGTTGAAGGCAACATAAACTGCACTGCATTGCATTGCATTGCAGCATTTAAATGGATGACTCTATCTTTGATCTTTATCATTAGAGCGTTTATAATTCACTATGCGACGGAACGACAGCATTTCCAACTCAAACCTATATCATCTCAAAGCTATAAGTGCAAATTTGTGAATCATTAAAAATGATAATTTAATTTAAATAAATTTAAATTTCAGAACTATTCGCGATTTCGTTTAAGGATTCTCCATCTGTTGGTCATCAATGAAACACTTCTAAAATATGTGTTTTTTTGATATGATGAAAAGAAAAACAAGAACAAATCATGATCAAATTTACAAGTACACACTAAACACTAACTTAATTTGAAGAAAAAGTCTGAAAATCCAGGCAAACGAGAGCAGAGGTGATTTGAAATTTGAATTACATATTTTAGATTAGTTCCAAAGCAGCCACAGGGGTCGCTTTCTGTCATGTCAAAATCGCCAATTCAGGCCAAAAATCAAAAGACCCTAGAATTTCTGGATCTACCATTGGTTTACAATTCGTTTGCTTGATTGGTTAATCCAATTAATCTATTTTCTGGCTTTCCAGAACAAGTAAACACTCTCTTCAAACAATGTCAATTTTTTTTTCCCATATAGTTCTCACCATATTTTCACATCAGTCTCACTCAGTTTAAACTCAATTGAGAATGGAGGACACGACTATTATCTAATCACAAAAGTTACAAATCGCAAAATTGCGCATGCGTTACTAGGCTACTTCAAAAGTTTGAACGTTATTACAGACTTTATTTTATTGCTGATGCATTTTAGGTCACTTTTTGGCCTTAAACAAAAGGCTTTATTTATTGTTTAATGTTTCGCACGCAAAAGTAATTTGTCTAAATGTAAATAAACAAAATAATAAGCAAAAAGCATCGTATTTTCAATAGATTTTCCTAGACGCGGTTGAGTTGTAAGTACTTGTAGTAACATACTTGTAATTCTTGAAAAACTGTAAGTAGTTTAGTTTGCCAAAAAGGTTACCTTTCTTCACATCAGGAGCAATTTGGAGTTGCAATCGTTCGTGTTCATGTTCGTTATTAGTTTTTAGTCTACTTTAAGTGACTTGGTGACTTTTAGCATTTCGGTTTGGTGGCTTGTGACAATTTCAACGCATTTTCGAACATGCTTGGATTAGCATATAATTGCAATGGTTTACTTTGACTCACTTGGGTCTAGCATATCTAAGTTATTTGTAATTAGTTTTGCAATACGCATAGTTTGCTTCCAACTGCTTGTGCAAAATGCGATGATATCAGTACGGCTTCAGCCTACAACTTTAAATCATAAAAGCATCAGCTTCAGCAGAGCATTCAGAGCAATAGGCAAAAGTGTTTGGCATTTTTCATATTTCATATTTCGCTTTTCATTTCATCCATGATTTAGTTTCTGCTTGTAATGTGATTATACAAACACAGGTGATGGTGAGGCAGCTGGGCATGAGCCAGCGCCAGACAACTCGTACTCAATCTCATCTTCCTTTCAAATTACACGCATTTTCTTTTAAATTTTCACATTTAGAGGAATTGTTGTTTAAAAGTTTCGATTATCATATGAATATTACTAATGACACGCATCAGGAATAAGAAAATATTTATAGAAATTAACTCACGTTAACGTTTACGTTAATTTTCAGGTTTCGTATTTTTAGAAAAGTATTTTCGGGCTGGACATTACATAGGTATGCAAATTTTCTTCCAATGTGACGCTACTGACGCCCTTGCTTGGAACTTGCAACACGTGAATATTTTAGTTCTGACTTTGGGGTCGCGCCTTTTGGCTTGCGCGCATAATTAATGTCAAATTCTTAAAATTTTCACCTGATGATGCAAAGTCAAAGATCATACCAAATGAAAAATCTCGAACTCCAAGAAGCCACAAATATTTGTGTGTACACCATACACGAACATGTGTGGGACAACATGCAACATCACAGTAAGTAAAAGTAACTAAAAACCATACAGAACCAAGTCAACCAAGGGCTAATTCATTAATCTTCAACGCTTTTGGCTTTGACATTCGAAGCGCCAAGATAAGCCAGAGCTGAGGGCATTAAAAGAGGGTCACAGTTCATAGCTGAACTAATTTTCTAATTTTTCTTTTAGTTCTACTCAGTTTTAAAACCTTAAGGCCCAGTTTCTCAGTTCAAGATTAAACTTCGTTTAAATTTAAACTCAGTAAAATATTTATTTTTGTTTCTCAGTCTACGGTTAAGCTCTAAACTGCCGTTAACTCTCATTTAAGTTAACCGAACGATTTTGGCAGTTTAACGTGGTTTATATAACAGTGACAAAACAGACGATAACGTCAGAAATTAACATGTTACTCAAATGTTTTTGACTTGACTGGACTTTTGTTCAAATTGTATTTAGAATGTGTTACTATAGAAATTTCATTTTAATCAATTAATTAATTTACAAAGTAATTGTTTGAATCTAAACCTCATTTAAAAACTAAAGGAACCAATTTGAATTTGCCCGCCATAGTATTAGCCCATCAGGCAGGCGGATTTCAAATGTCAACCAATCACATATCTAGAAAATCTAGGGACATTTGATAAGTGGTTCCTTCAGTTTTTATATGAGGTATACGGTATAGTAATATTAATATTTGCGAACAGTACTGACAAGTACAGTTAAATGTGGTTTAGGTAAACTTCAGTTTAAAATTCACTGAGAAACTGTTGAAAAGATAAACCGGGTTTAAAATTTAAGCCTGGTTTGGCTAAACTGTAGTTTAAACTTGAACTGAGAAACTGCAACTTAGAGAAACTTAACTTGGTAGGTACAAAATTAAATTAGTCTTCTAACTTTGGCTTAAACTTTTTTTTTAAATTTAACATTTTTACTACCTCTCAATATGTTATGAACTCATATGTACACAATTGTCTCTGCCTCTTGGTGCTGCGACTAAAACATCAGATCGTGTTTACATTGATCATATTTCGTTTCAAAGCAAAAGCAAAAAAATGCCAAGCGCACTAAGGTATTTGGTATTTTGTAGCGGTCATCAAGCATGGATGGCTAATGTGCTACTACTTTACTCCTTACGCATATTTTGTACTGCTACGACTACCTAAACTAATAATCTGTTAAAAAGTTAAATATTTGCCGGTGCGGTTCGTAAGTAAATTTGTTCACTAAATGGATTTGGACACTCTAGGTGTCTCCATCGAGTGCGACTATACCAGAGTTCTCTTGTAGTCGCTTTGTTTGCACATCGCATTGGAAGAGCTTCTGTGCGCGCATTAGTTCGTATTTTTATTTGTACAAATCTACAGCAAAAATGTTTAAATGTTTAAGTTTTAAGTAAAAACAAATTGACGCGTCTGCCTATTGCAAGTTGTCCATTCCTTATTCCATTCTACAACTTTGAGAAGATGTTTGTTTTGTTTTTGTCTTCTTTGACTATACTAATCGCGCAGTTTGCAGTTTGTAAATGTAAACTAACTAACTTACTAACGATGTATTTAAACGAACGTTTTGATATGGTTTTGAATTCGGGTGTAAATATAAATGTGAGTAATATGAATGTGTGTTGACCTGGAACCGACATTTTACTATACAAAAGTCGCGTTCGCCGTTCGGGTTCGACTGATAAGAAAGTCAATCGATGTGCTTTAAAGGGTCAATACCAAAGGTTGTTTCGATTCAGTAAAGAATAAACATTATAAAACACAAGGCGAAGATCACGTAATTTATATTTTGGTTAATTATCATTAACTAAGTAATGCTTTTATTTGTTATCGACAACAAATACAATTTAACGAACAATTTTCCAGTTTCAAATTTTCCATTTATTCCCAAACGATTAATTAATTAAATGTTTGTTTAGCTGTCAAAAATGAACAGTATCCTCAAGTGCCCCAAGTTTTGAAATTTTAAGTAAAGTTCCGTAAAGTTACTCGGTTTGTTAAGATTCAATTTGTAGGCGATCGAATTATAAAATATACCTACTTAAGTATGGTGCGCAAGTTTTAAGTTTTAAGGGCGAGTTGCACAGGTGCCGCTTAAGCGAATTTTGGAGTTTAAGTTTTAGCTTAAGCCTTACTTGTTGTATAGCTTAAGTTTAGGTTTGAACTCCCCGCATTTAATTACATACAAATTCCTGGCTTAAGTTTTAGCTTAAGTTGAAGTTTACGGTTTAGCTAAACCAAACCTTAAGTGTCAACTGTGCAACTGGCCTTAAATGACTTAAGAGTTGTGTTCTTATTAATCAGTCCGGCGGCGGCGGCGGCGGCTTTAATACCATTATTTTCCATACTTATGTTAATTTTTGTTATTTCAAAATAGTATTATTTTAAACTTTGAGATAGTATCATGTTGTATGTCGAATAGTAAGCGCCACCGTCGCCAATGCAATCCATAGCTTTAACAATTTGCAAAATCTGCTAGGCGAAAGAATTCTTCATATTATATTGAAAATTTATTAATCTGGAGATGATTTCTAATTTTATTGTTAAGTTAAACCCCTTGATTAAACATGGATGCAAATGCAACCAACAACATAATTTTTACTTCTTTCTGAAGCCGACGGAAAACAGCTTTCAAGCAAGTTGCAAGAATTCTTTATTGTATTGCCAACATCTTAATAGACTCCTTATTCGGATACATTACTTGACCATCACACATAACAAATGTTATCCGTTATTTTGTTACGAATGTGATAAGACTAAAAATAAATACCGGCATTTAAGTTAAATTAAAGTATTCAAGATAGTTAAAGCTGCCATTTTCATTTTACTTACCAGTATTCATTGTGATCCTTAATTGTTACAAAACACTCAACAAACTAAACAAACTTAAAGTTTTCGAAATATCTCTATCTCTTTAATTTCATCAAACACACGCGAATTTTGACTCAAAACTCAACAATAAAACTGAAACTCGCGTTTTCATTTAAGTATAGGTATAATATACATAGGTAAGGTATCGCACTATTAAGTTTCAGTTTATCGCATGATAATTGTCTGAATCGTTCGTCACAGCTTCGTCAGTTGGCTGCAACCACTCGAAACGCGTCTATGCATGACAAATCTCGGAAACCATTTGACCAGAAATGTCATGCTCGTATGAAATATCCCCCGTTTTTCGGATGTGTGTCTTAAGTGAAGCATAAGCACTAAGTCGAGCCGATAACGAACGGCATTGGACGCATACTCGCTCGAGCGCAACCTATTTGAAAGCGTAAAATGGTTGCGCGGCTTACTTAGCCAATCAGATTTCATGCTTAGCGAAAGTTAGGTCAATTGACTTACTATTGGTTCACGAGGATCTTTAATCTTTATGTACAACATTAAAGAAGGCTATAACAAGTTTTAAGTTTTTATGGATAATTTTGCCCTTTTCAATTGAGATATTTTAATGTTCAAATCCAATAATAATATTTTTTGTTATTTTGAAAATATAATATCTACTTATACTTACTTTCTTACTCAATTAAATCTTGTAATAATACCCGTAGTTAACTCGATTCTTCGATAATGTTAAATTTGGTCAAGTTGCCAAAATAATCTAATTTGAACTAGTGAAAACTTTATTTAAATGAAATACCTTTCAAATTTTTTATTAATTTCTGTGTTTAAAGTGGCGATATTCCAATTAAATTGTTATTTTAACATTTCCTTGGCGTTTTATGAAGTGAATATTTATTATTGCTCTGAATGCAGAATGGCATTTCTAATAAAGTTAACTGATTACAAATTGTGTTGGCTTTTGGAAAGAAAAAAGATACATACGTACGCACATACGGACATCATTACAAAAACCATTTCGGATTCAGGGGACCTTAATTCGGGAAGATCCTCTAAAACCTCGACATCAAATTTCAGCACCATTACGATACTTTTCTTCTCTTAGTCGAAAAGTAAAAAGAAATAAACAAAAGTACAAAAGGCGCATAAATTCATTATGAAACTATACGTTTGTATTATAACCATTACATCTAGAAATGGAACTGTTAATTTATCCAGCATTGCAGCATCCAGTGATGTAGTTTTTGCTCAGCTTAGAGACGCAGTAATGAAAAACGCATCGAGACCGAGCGCATAGGCGTCTCAGAAGTCGGTCTCTTTTAGGTTTTCCACCGCCGCAACGCACTGGAGTTTCGCTCCATTTCGTTCACTAATGATTTAGACATAGTCGGGATCTCGGCAAGACATTATTAAAACATGAAGCCTACCATTATTACGTCCGTACTGCTTGCTGCTGGCGTGCTCGCATTCGTTCTATTATCGCTGTAATAGCGATTATTAATCGTACAGAACAAAGATGACAGTTTTAGTACCCTGCACAAAGCGCGCAAACAAATCCAACGCGCTTTTCCGTCAGAACATACTATAATAAAGTTGCAATTTAAAAATAACGTACCTATTCATACCGTATAAATATTTTTAATCGGAATCAATCATTCTTGAACTAAGAAAAGAATTAAAACCTTTTAATTAATTTGCGCCTGATGGCAACTTGGCAACCGCAGATATTTTCTTCGTGGTCGTATAGACAAGGAAGTTAGATATTCATGAAAATTTTCACTGTCGAGATTTTGATGGATCTCCACTTATTGCGGTCCCCCGAATCCAAAAAAGTTTTGGATGTGATGTCCGTATGTATGTACGTATGTACGTACGTACGCATTATTTTGTGAACACGATTGCTTCTAAACCGCTGATCCGATCGAGCTAAAATTTTTATACGTGATAGATACCCATTGGGAATAGAACTGATTAGATTTTGGGCCAGACCGGAAAACACCTAACCTCAAAAAATAATCATTGAAAGTGTAAAATGAGCATATCTCTGAACGTATGCACTTTACGAAAAAAATGTATGGAAGCAATCGTTTAGAGAATTCAATTGTGCACCATTTTTTCTCTAAAATGCATTTTTCCTCGTCAAATTTGCTATTTTCTTTTTAACAATTTCGCAATATTATTAATTGCTGTAGACGTAACCATGGCAATAATAGCAACTTATTCTAAAGGTATTTTCTACTAAAATATCATATTTAAAACGTAACTATGCATTGCTGTGTCTAATGTGTCCACCATTTATTCTCTTTAATTTATAAACAAATAGAACAAAAAAGGAAACAAATAAATGGAATATGGAAATGAAATGTACAAAAGCGGACTAGTTTTAATTTTCTGCATCTGCATTTAGCATAAATGTTTAGCTTTAGATTGTGTTACACTTTGCACGCTCGTCTGCAAAAAGTAAAACTGTCACCGAGTGACTGCGCCGCGGTTGTTGGTTGTCAAGAAAGCGCAAGGCGCAAATGTAAATATTTTAAGTTTTAATTAATTGGGTGGAATTTGGAAGCATCCTCGCCTTGCAATGCAAACTACACATTGAAATAACTAGAAATAACAAGCAGACGAACACAGGATCAGCATGCTCTTTTACACGCCATGCTTTCCACGGCTACGCTACGGACACGCTCTCGCGGTCCGCGTACTTCAACTGTTCCGTCGCTTAACTTAGCACCGCGCAACGGCGCAACTCGCATCGCATCTAATAAGTATATACGATTTTATTTCGCATCTTGTTTGTTGTATGTTAATGTCGTATGTTTGTTGTAAATGAAAGCAATGCAATGAGGAGTGTGCATTGGACAAATTTGCCAAGTTGACGCCGTCGGTTGCCGTCTAGCATGGCAAAACTAACGAGCGCGCGCGATCGCAACTGGATGTGCGGATTCACATCAACTCATCAACATTGCACATATCAACGGATCAACGCTTTAGCGCAATTTTCAAGTAGCGACTAAATGGCAAACCGCAAACTGATTTAATGGCGGTTTAAGCACGAATCATAGATTGGTCTAGTTAATGCGCGTAACTAATCATGAAAAATCACCATTTAATAAGTTTTGATTAATTACCAGAAGTTTCTTCACCTGATCATCATGCAGGTGACATTAATTTACTATCAAATTAACTATACAGGGTGTTTACTTATTGGCGAATTAGCTACACGTGGCGACCGTCTTTAGGTTATTATACGAAGAGGAATTAGAATTAGAATTAGAATTAGAATTAGAATGTTAAATGCGCCTTAATGCCTTAACGGGAGCCAAGTGTTATACTAAAATTTACTATAAATTTTATCAGCAATGCTTAGTATAATTATTGTAACTCTTTGACAATTCAAGTTGATTCAAAAAAAGCCACATAGGTTCATGTTAAATCTTGTAAGTAAAATTATTAATGTTATGAACTTATCGTTTGCGCTTTTGTCAAAATTTCTAAACAGAACCACCGACAGAACTATAGCTGTTTTACAAACTTCGACAGGATAAAAGACGATTTCGTGACCCCACACACTCAGTGATTGACCCCGAAGTCGTGTGGTGACCACGTCATGTTATCAGCGCACTTCAATTCGTTTAGATCCGTCAAAATCTCGACATCGAAATGAAAAGGAAATATGAAATATGCTTGTTATGTTGGCGTTTATTTTCTTGTCTAGCCAAGGAAAGTAAAGCTTTCAAGTTCGCCGAGAGAGGGGGAAATCGAACTTTCCATGCGTGTTGGATAAAAAAATGTTTACGGCGAAAGTTGTTTAGAATTAAATTAACTATCTATGGGGAGGGTGTCATCAGTCAGACTACCCAAGTGGTAGAACGTAAAGAGTACATTATGTGCATATAGCAGAAAGCCCATTGAATAGAATGCTCGTTTGCCCGACTGCTCACTCATCAGACGTCGGAGCAACTCGTA
>JARJDT010003189.1:0-23807 GCA_030264655.1 Leptusa sp. GC000079
AACTTTTTTAACTCATTCATAAACATTGTTTTTGCAAGGTTGTCTAATGTAATTAATTTCAAAATATACTCTTCGGCGGGTGTTAAAAACATCCATTTTCAATACGTAACAGCAAGATACAGACATGAAATTTTACGTATGCCTCCTTGAAGGTAAATGAAACATATTTCCGGTATTGTTTCTCATTGAAATGGCATATGTCGTTGCCCAAAATGGAAACTTTGATAAGCTCGCACCGGTCAACGGATCGAGTTAGAACATTTTTGTATTAAGATTTTCTCTTCGTAATTATCCAAAGAAGGTCGCCACGTGTCGGCGATTCGCCAATTAGTAAAACAGCCTGTATATAAATTAATAAGACACAGTTTATTCAGCGAAAAATTTCTTAAAAAATGAAGCCGTCTGCGTAAAAATTGACACATAATTGCAGCAATTTCTGTGGCTTGATAAATAAAGCCATAGCCATAAGAACCAGCATGGCTAGTCAAAAAGATCCGCGAAGAATAAGAATTACGATCGGTTTATTGTTGTCCAACGCCTGTCGAAATGCGTTCGGAAAGCAATAAGAATGCCAAATTTGGTTAGACAAGTAGCAGGTTCTTTTTTATGCCGGCGCGTAAAGTGTAATAACATTCGGTGCCACCAGAAAGTGCAACTTGTAACAACACGCATAACAACAAGTACAACGAACGACTATATTTAAAAAAAGCAATAATAATATATGAATCGAGTGATTAATGTCATAATCAAAATCGATACATTTTTATATTGTCGTTGTCCAAGCACTGCAGCGAGCTGCGAGGGCACAAGTAATGCAAATAAATTATACATAGTTAAGTAAAGTTACTTATGCAAACAAGGCAGTTATCCAGCAACAACTGTGCAAAAAATAAAATGATAAAGTCTATAAAAATTCACCTGTTTGTGCCATTTATTTTATAAACTGATATTTTGAGCCGGGCCAAAATCAAAAATAAGAAAAAATGTTATTTGATAGCCAAAAACTAAAACATTTTAGTGGCGTGCGATTTTATGAATGAAACTTAATTTTCTGTTTTCTATATTCTAAAGGGAGAACTTTTTGTTGGGTTATAATAACACCAATAATAAAATACAATGCTCGCAATAATAATAAAATCAACTACAATGACATTAAGTCGATTGTCTGTTTTTGTGGCTTTGGCTTCAGAACTTTTTCAAACACAAAACTCTTCCAAAGAATCGAATCGATGCGCGCTTCCCCGCGGGTATCATGCAGTGCGAATGAAAGATCGTCTCGTGTGTCCATCACAATCACAATGAGAATGAGTATTGGAAATGGAAATTGCCAAGTTTCAAATACAAGCTCTTCAAACACATGAAAACTTGCTCTGGATCATGTTCCAAAATAAATTTAGTTAGGTATAGACTTGTGGTTATTTAAAACACTCAGTATATGAAGTATTAATGGAGATAGAATTCTTGGATTATGGCTTGCTTCGTTTGTTAATAATAATTTACCAACAGATATGAAGACGTCAGCTAGTCAAATTGGGCGCCCCGTGTCGATAGAAATATATATACGACGCTATATTCATGTTCACATGTCCAGCGATGGTAATTACCATAGGTGAGGTGTCTTCACATGCCAGATATATGACACTAAACTATAGGATTATAAATGCAACTACAGACATACTTTGAAGTAAAGAACTCAAAAAATACAAAACAATTGAAAAACTTGAATTAGAACAAAATTTCTTGAGAATAATTTTTAATTGACTCAGGACTCTTGGAATTTAATTAATCCCAATATTTTTTCATTAATAACTCAATAAGAAAAAGTCAGCAGATAAACTTCACTCACCTCTTACCAAAATAAATGTATTGGCCCAATATATTTCGCGTTATTAATTATTGGATTTAAGACTGAATTTAATTGAAGTGCGCATTGAAGTTGAGCGATTAAAAGTTCGATACAGTTAGTTTCAACATCGATCAATGAAGCTAATATAACTGATGGTACTTTTATTGCAATCGTAATGCATTCAGATGATGAGATGTCGCTGTAAAAAGCATTGACTCGATCAGGATTAAAGCATTGCATTTGCGAATTGTCGCTTTACGATAAGTGAATCTACGCACCACGCAAGTGAGCTAATTAGCACGAGCGAAATGTTTTTTATTGGAGTTTTTCTTGTTGCTTGTTGTTTATTTGATCGAATCTCTTAGGCATGTGACAAGCATGCCGTTTATTTGAACACATAAACTGATTAAAGTGCAATGTTGCATTTTATATCAGATAAAAACATTTTCAAGAGGAAAATTAAAATTCCGTAGATGAAGTGAAATGAAGCTGTCAACAGTTAGAAAAACATAAAAACCATAACACTCGCCGTTTTATAGTTTTTATGGAACCCTTTCATCTTTTGTCTTTACAAGAAATCTTCATTTTATTTTAATCTTGCGCATCGTCAACCCGCAACCCGAGTTGGCGCATATTAAATTCTTCTCTTATTGTTTTATACGCGGCTTCCGGCATATTCCAATAAAATTCCGAGTTTATTTTTTTATAACAGAGCATAGGCTTTTTTATTTCAAATGTATGAAAAGCAATAAAGTGGGAAAAACAAGCGTAGGCGTGATATAATTGCGTAATGAAGTTCAAAAGTCGGTGGCTTGGTTCTTTTTTAAATACTTCTGAGGTGGTCCTCGATTTATTATTATGCAAAACCGAAAAATCTTATTTGCCGCATGTCGTGGTACTTTTAACTTATCTTTCCGTATGCATATTACTCCAGGAAGACAATAAATGGGCTCAGATCTCGTGAGTTCTCATTTTGCATAAATACAAGATCAAATAGTCAAAATATCCTATAAAATGTTATTTATTCAAAATTCAAATTACTTTGGTTTTTTGATTGCATACTTTTAAATTTGCAAATTTTTGATACAATTTTTATTAGTGGTCGGCAAAATGATAATTTTCTATCTTGACTTTTGATACTTTATTAAAACGTATAAAGTAAATATCATTTTGTACATTTATGACGAGCACGAAGCATGCTAATAATAATAATAAAATAATAATAAAAATGTCCCACGGGCGAATTGAGTCGTTATTATGGAAATTGAGTTGGCAAAATGTTGTAAGAGAAGAAAAAAAAATGTTTTGATTCGACTGCCCAAATTTTCTTGCTTCAAGCTCTATGATGTTGGGCAGTTTGTAAACTATAGTCGAGGTAATGAAAATGTCATGTGATTTTATAGGTAAATGAATTTAAATTTGTACATTTATATTTCTATACAGAACTTTGCACAGTAAACTCTTTAAGTTTCGTTACAATGGAATATTGGGCATTGTGTTGCAGACAAAACGATCTGCAACGAATTTGTAACTCGGCGACTTGAACATTGAGGAAGTTATGATATTTCAATTTTGAGCACTTGAAAAACACGCATTTTGCAATCAAAATATATTGAATGAGACAAGTGCAACCAAATGATATGAGTAAAATTGAATGAAATTGGTCTTTTTACAAATTGGCAATTTCCTTTTTAGGCTTTTCACTTAACTAAACTGAGATTGACCTAAAATATCATAAAATGTTTTCTTAATAAAGCAATAAAACCATGACATGTTTTCCTACTTCCAAATTTAGCAGAAAACAAAAAGAAAGTGAAACTTGCAAATAGACATAAATTACTTCTCGAATCACTACTTCTTCCACTTGTTTGTTATTCTGTCACCTTGTCGACCATAAACTTCATATCTTTGATCGACTCTTAAGTGTAATATAAATTTCCCGAAAACAAAAAAAAATCTGCCACAAAAAACAAGTATCCAACAAATTGCTATCCTATTATTCCATTTGGTATTTATGATGCTCGCCTTTTGGTTGTTTTGTTCTCGGAGCATGTTTTGAAAATTGCCACGAAATAACTTTGATCCTATGAACATAATTAGGCAGAGTTGTTGCAAGTTAACAGCTCCGAGGTGTTAAAGTACGAAAGCGCACGCATTTCATTAGCTTAGAGCGAAGATCAAATTTTGTTTTGCTTGTCGGACGGTTTGCACCCGTCACTCACTCGATTTAGGATGAATTTCGTTAGGGATGGACCGTGAGTAAGTTTATGATGTTGAAATTATTAACCGCAAATAAACTTCAAGTTCCTTTTGCGGCTATAAATGAGTTTGTTTAGTTTTATAGTTAGTTGCTCTTTTATATTGGAATAAATCTAGTGTTATTGCCCATTAAAAGTAATAAAAGCAATTATTACTTATTAGAAGCCCTCAACCTGCAACTAATGAACCGATTTTTAACGATTTCTTTCAATGGACTTAAAAATTGATAAAAAGCGTTACATAACAAAAAGCGCAATTTCTTTAGCCACGTTTATCGCATTTTGGACTTTTTACAAATTGTAATTTTAATTGAACATTAAGAAAAGTTATCATCGATGAAACACTTTTTGTTATTGCCAAACTTCTCTGCGTAGTGTTGTCTTTAATGTCCGATAATTTTTCATTGGGAAAAAGTATTTCGTTTTCGAGATTAATTATCATTACAAATTCGTCTTCGACTCTTCGACTGTGGTTGAGTTCATATAGGTTTGATTTATTTGCTGCTGATTGGAGCGCCTCGGCGATCTCGTACGCTCGCAATCCTTTTGCTGCACTCAAGTCACAGGAAGATCAGATAACTGTGCAAACGAAAGGATCAAACATGCAGCGACTACTAAAAACACGTATCAAGCATTTATTTATAAATGTTAAACGAAAGTGTAATATGTGAGGGTAAATAAAATAATCGAACGCGTGAGCGCAATTTCTTTAAATTAAATTACTTGCAGTTATAACATTTATTATTACCACGGTTTGTTGTCAAAGTTAATTTAATTTTAAAGCGCTCGCACACTAATCAGATCGTTGCAAATGGTTATCGTTTATGGTTTAAAACATTTCCAATTAAAAAACACCGCAATCAATGATATTAACCACAAGAGACGCATTGGGAGTAAAATTGATGAACAAATATCGGCAAGGTGTTAATATTTATGAAAATTGCAAAGATACGAAGCCGTTAAATGGGGCGGTTTTAATATAATTTAATAAATTACCCATTGCTAGTTCTGCAAGACGAAGACTTGCACCGTTCTAAATTTCTTTCTCTTTCTCTTGGCTTTTGGTGTAGGTTATAGCAATTTGGCAATCATCGATTTCTAAGATCTGCACAACCCATGACAAGATGATTTGGTCAAAAATTATGGTCAAGAGGGTTGGCGTATTAGTGTTAGATTAAAGGTATATCGCAAAAGCAAAACGTTTAACACCTTTTCCTTCCTGCTTTTTAAGAGGTTTGCGTGCCGCATTTCTTCCTTTAGATGAATGCATCGATTTCATAGTGATATATGCATTTGGCAGTGAGAAAGAAAGCACTCCAACAGCGTTGATTGTTACCTTGCTTGAATTATTAGTTGTGGAAATTGGTAGAAAATTTAGGTGGCGATTTTAACACCTAATAGGAACGCTCGAATAAATTGCTTTTGCGTATCTCACTTTACAAATCTAAACAACTTTGACTCGAGAAACGATTAAGTAATTTTCACGAACTGAAATTTTGTGTGAAACTTTAAAATGGAATATCAGATATTTGGGGCATAAAGTTGGAAGTTTTGAATGTACTTTGAGTATATCTGAAATTCATTGCAGCATCTGCATTTTTATTTGCGATACGATGACTTGATGGCTCCGACACGCGGTCGTACGATAAAGTCGACATTTTATTTTGAAATAAATGCAAACATTACATAACAGGATAAGGTGCCTTGCAGACGCCAAGAACTCAACAATACTTGCAAGAAATAACAAGTAATTCAAGTAAAAACTGAAGAATAAGAACTACTTTGTCGATCTAGGTTTGTGTCTTATTCGCGCATCGGAGTCTCCGAGTTTAAACTTATATGTGTTTAATCAATTTCACAAGTTAAGAGTTAGATAAAGATGAGTTAAACGCCTTCAGTCCCGGCAGATTGTTTGAATAAATCAACCTACACTCTTTATCGCCTATATTTAATGTTCAAGTTTAATAATTTATTAAATATGTAACGCATAGTAACTGCTCTTTAAACGCACTAGTAGATTTCTCAGTGCATCTTTGTTGATGTAAGAGATTTATAATTTAAGATTGGTATTAAATAAAATAGCCATTTGTAACTTTCAATTAGTGCGTTGTACTTGCGAGTAAAATATTATCCTATGTTGACGATGAAGGTGATGCCAGAAACCAGTAGCCGCCGATCTTCGATTTAAATTATGCTCTGAAGCTAAAATTATGAGTTCTTGCCTGATATGTTAGAAGATGGTCAAGGCAAAGCCCATCAGTGTAAAGCAAATGAAATAAATGTTAGTAAAGCCCAAAGCGATTTTTTAATTTAATCGTTATGTGCGCGCTGTTACAAGCACCTTTACAAAACCGACACAAACACGATAATTCGTTTCTTTGCATGTGAGAAGAGATTATATGAGTTTAATGTTTAAAAGCGTACGCGTCCGATGTTAAAGCTCATTGGAATGCCGTAATTAACAGGCAATTAAGACACTTTATGCATGTGTACGAATGTAAGAAATTGGCATTTTTCATTCGGCAATCGAATTGGATTGGAAATCTTCAATTCTTTGCATATGTGCCGTGGCTGAGAAATCGACGCGACTTCATATATCAAAATCGAATGCTCATTAAAGTGCGTCCAAAAAGGAAATAAACGACAAAAGTGTTCCAATTACAATTTATTTTCAACTCGTGAAGTGCAAGCACTCTACACTTTATTCGAGCTACTGCCATATTAAGAAGGCCGGACAAGAATCAAATATTTTATTAAACAAATCCCTCAACTCGATATGCGCAAACCAACTGATGTAACGAGAAATTTGACTTTGCGTGACGATTTCGGCTCCTTGATTGAGAAGAACATAATTCATTTTTAAATTTCAAAAAATAAAAAGTGCAAGAAAGTTAAATTGCAACGTAAAAGTAAGAGTTACACTCAAATCTGAAAACTATAAAATTAGAAGCAACGCACTTAATTAAAGCAAATAAATCAACTGACGGGTACGAAACACCAAAGTTAACAAAACGAGCATTACATTAATCAAATTTAATCGCAGCATATTCTTTAATAAAATAGAAATTTCCTGCACATATATCAGCTACCACATTATCATTATTTCCATTATTCGACTAAAAGAGATTTCGTTGATTCTCGCACGAAGATCGCCTTCGTCGGCATCTCTACTGATACAAAAGCATTAAAAATAAATATAATATAAAGAAATTAATCACTAGTCTTAATGATTAGATGGTTTAGGTGAGGAGCCACTGAGCATTCACCAATTCACCATGCTGGATAAACATACAGAAAGGGCGCGCGCATTTTTTCTCACCTCGAGATGCGAGAAATTCGACAGCTACTCTTCATCACACGCACGCACACACTGGCATACAATATGATACAGGGAAAGAGTGCGCTTATAATTAGGTAAATGATAGCACACCTTTGCTAATTATGGTTCAAAGAAACACGAGCCGCCAGCGAACGCTCCACATACGCTACAAGAATGCATCAAACTTTGTTGTTTCTTGTAAGTTGTAAGCTACCGCTGCTAAAGTAAATTGCTCGTAGGCTTCGGGTACGAAATTAAGACTAGATTAATATTTGTTGTAAGAAGCACGTCCTCTAAAGGCTGCAGAACCGCGTCAGACAAGACAAGAACGTTGAAGAAGAAGAACGTGTTAAGTAAACGAAAGCAAAAAACTACCAAATCACAGATCACATACTTTGTCTGCGTTGATGTCCGTGTGTCGGTGCATTTGTGCGTGTGTGGGTTGCAAATTTAGTCTGAAACATATTATATTATATTGGGTCATAAATATCAGCAACACCCTTTGGTGTTATTAACACACACGAATAAAAAAGTGTTGCAAAACATTTGTTTGAATTTTTGCCTCTTTAAAAATCTGTGATTTTTGATCACTCTGTATGGGATTTCATAAAGTTTATAAAGCAATTTTTTCCTTAATTAGAACTCGTTCCTCAACTATACCTATATTTTGCGACGAAAATCAGATCGCATAATCTCATATCTTGATAACGATTACGCTCCATTGGTGGTTCGACTCCACGCAACGTAAAAAGATACAATAAGCGAGATAATTCTTGTTCGAGAAAGTCCTCATCGTCAGTTTTAGGTGCGTTGTTGTTACTAGATCGCTGTATTTATTATGATTTTAAATTAAAAATCCGAAGCGACGTTGTACGGCAACAAATTGGCACGTCGTGCATGCTGAAGCGTTGATTATCGGAGGCGCAATTTACTAAAACAGCATGCATCGCGGTTGTTTGTATCTTCTAAGCGAAATTACAATTATTTAACTACCACCGACAACGAACACCAAAGTGCAACAAGTTAAATGAAAAAAATCTCTCCGGGAATTTATTACTTTTGTTAAGATTTATTTCAGACAAAGCATCTTAAGCGTGGTGTGTTGAAAAGATACGACATATGTAAATTTATCTTAAATGCCGATTCAATTAAACTTAATACATAAAATATGCTAAACAATTGACAAAGCCATAACTTTCATTCGCGCAGTCTTGATAATCGCCATGCGCTTCGAACTGTCGCATTTATTTGCTTCATTTAGTGATAGTACTGTTTCTGATTGTACACTTAAACACCACGTCTGAATGGATCGAAGATGAAGAAGTAAATTACACGCAGCTATCAGTAATGAAGTCGGAGGGAGCGAATCAAATCTCGCAAGTCAACGAAATCTTGCGGGCTTTGCATATTTGCATAGCTAAATGAAACTTGCAAGCTTATCCAATCGAATTGCTTCTTTATTGAGATATCACAATTTGGGTTTGGTATTCAGTGTCACTTGCTGTTCAAGTACGTTATCAACTTTTATTTATTACAGCAAAATGATAAAGAACATTTTTTAAAGTTTAAACTGGTTTGTGTTCTCAACTCTGTTTCGAAAAATAAAGGTACTAATGAGTGAATGATGTGTTTGGAGTAAACATGTCATTTTTGTAATTTTATAATTAATCAAGAGACAATTAGTAAATCTTTGAAGTTGTAAAAATGAAAAATGAACACCGGAGAAGTATAACTGTAAAAAGGTGCAAATGCTGCCGGGTTTGTCTGAATCATCAATTAAATCTCAAAATTAATGACATTAGAATTAGATTTGTTTAGCAGCTAAAAGTTTCTTTGTTTAAATTCACTTGGATGTGAAAAAGAAAAACAACAATTGGCAAAAAATATGTCTGATGTGCGGATCATTAATGAAATATGTAATGATCATCATCTCAATGGGATGACACGTGCCTGCAAACGCATATCGAGAATTCTGAGGTTTGCTCACCACCTAAAGAATACAATAATGATGATGAGCGCGTCATCATTATGCAGATACAACGCATACACAATTAGATCAGAGAAGCGCGCGCTGACGCTGACGTTGCACAATTTCGTGATTTTTTATTCTTTTAATTTTTAAAACATGCGTTGTTGTTGCCCTTTGGTTGTATATTTATATTTAATGTCGATGTTCAACTGACCGACATTTTCGGCTCTTGGTTTCTCTTGGCTTGAAGCTTGAAACACAGGCAAGTTCGTTATTAGTTAAAAGACGCCGCTAAATCAATAATATTAAGGGCATCGTTTAGAAGAATACATTTAGGGGTTGATAAAAGTTGCTCGGGTGATTTGGTCGAAACTAATAAATAAAGCCTAATCAGATTTCTATAAAACTGATCGGTCATACTTATAAGAGGGTCGAAAATACAAAATCCCTTAAAAGCTTAATGTCCAAGACGTTTGATACGCCAGCAAGACTTCTAATGTAGTCATTTATGTAAGGGCACTGAGGGTTAATACCGAAAGGGTTTAATTGGATAGATATATCGATTTTAAGTTTTAAGGGTTGAAAACATTTCTTTGTCGATCTAAAAACTTCTTCTGAAATTAAGAAATGTTGAAAAAATTCAATAATCATTTTTGTGAAAAAACTAATTATTTTCATATTCTTGCACTGTTTGAAATTTGCACTGAAAATTTGTCTAACACAGTTGAATACAAAAAAATTCAATGAAAACTTGCTACCATTATTGACCATTGAGCGTCGCCTACATTTTTACGAAGCTACTTGTACAATCAATCAATCGATGATAAATAGTCGATAATTAGTAAGAAAGCGTAAAATAGCATTCACTGATGATGAACGCACACCGCGGCGCGATTCGTTCACGTCTATTATTCACAAAAGCAGCCCTCGACTAAGGCAACTGATTGTTCTTCTACATGTTTGCGGGATGCAAAGAAAACCGATACAATAGAAAGCCAACGGTTTAATAGCTAAATTTGATCGATATTATTGATGATATTGATGAATTGGCTATCCTGTGAATGTTAACAAGACCCATGATCCCTTTAACTCTTTAACTTTATACAAAATGGGCTTAATTTAGGGAGGTAATGATCGCCTCAGAATTAAGAGACCTCAAAGAAGTTAATCAAAGTATGCGGCATAGTAAATAAACCACATTTGCGTTTGCTTCGAACAGAAATATATCGGGCAATCGGGCAATCATGCCAGGATATGCGCGTTCGAAGCTCGTAATTGCCTTTAATTGATGCCCTTTGCGTTTATTCTGGCCGGACGTCGTTTTGGGCCGACCATTCCTACCATTTTTTCGACGCACACTGCAATCGTTCTGTTTGTTCGTACGCGACATTCGCGTATGCGAAATTTGCATACGGGGCACATTTGCATTTAACAACGAAATCACGTTCAATGTATGGCATGCAACTTTTGCGGACCGCGGTTTTTGATGGATGATTCCATCCGGGCGCATCATACAGATGAGTCAAAAATGAAAATATTGCCGCCTGACTGTTGTAAATAACACTTTTATGTCAATTTCGAAATTTTCAAAAACGTTGAATGTTGGTTATGCAGATTTTCAATTTTGACTGACTTACCAAAGGGACCTACATCAATGATTTACCACGCATTTTTTACATATTCAAAGAAAACTTTTAACGTCCCATTATTAAACGTTTAACTTTCTAAACACATCAAATTCAACACTTATTATTTTAACTTTGATATTCATGATGTAATTGAAACAGCAATTGTTTTAAGTATGTAATGACTGACAACAGTTTTCAATGTTCTTGCTGTGACTGCAATCCATAATTTCAATGATTAATAACAGTTGAATCGTGAACATCGCCTGCCATAACAGCCATTCGTTAAACAAGAAGGCTTCAGAAAAGACCGAAAATATAATCACGGCAATTACGTTTCGATAGGTGTTAAACATTACATCTCGAAGTAGTTGAATATAATCCAACACCATTTCATTTAGTCCAATCGACATCCAAACGTTTACCAATAACTAACTGTCTGAAGAGCGAGTTGTTCATTTCAACGCCGACATTAAAAAACGTAAAAATAAAAACTGATTTATTTATGAATGTTCACTTTAAATTCACTCTATAATTTAAGCTTAGGGTTGTCCAGAATAAAGCTAAGTGCAACTAAGTACTCATCTAAGGCAACAAACTAGTTATACTACTGCTAGTTAAGAAGAAATTTTTACCAAAAAATAAAGTAAATTCTTATTTATAGATTGAGAATAAATTCGATAAATTTCAATTATCTGTGTTAATAAGAAGTTAACAACATGCCATCATTACAGAATTAGTTAGATGCTGGAGTAAAAGTCGTAAAAGAACAAGAAGCCAGTCGTCATCTTCAAAGAGACCAAAAGCACGCGCCATTAAAATTACCATTAAGGGAAAATGCCATAGATGAGACCAATTTCTTGTTCTTACTTTGGTTATTGGCTTTAATTAATAAATGAATGCAACTCAATTAAGCTACAGGCCTAAAAGTTTCAGAAGCTTTTGAAAAATTAATTCACTTAATAAAGTTTCAAGTTAAAATTTGTTTCAGGCTTAAAAGATTTTTAAAATTGTAAGTTCGAGGATTATCAGCTTGAATGAGTTTCATAAACTGATCAACTGGCATTGATATCAAAATCTAACAAAATGAAATTGTTTCAAGCTTCAAGAAAAATATTAATTATAATTTGGCAAATATAGAGAAATAAATAATAAGTTTGTGGTTGTTTTCTGGCATTCAACATCGACTACCAATCATTACTACATCCAATTAGTTAAATTAGTATTCTGGGCAAGTCGAGCGGTCTCGACATTGGACACGCCACTAACACCGTTGCTTTTTGCACAACATGCCCAACGCCGTCTTGATTTGACGTCTTGAACAAGCTACAAGCGCAAAACTTGCTGAAAAAACAACAACTGTACATAAATAAATCTACATTCAAGAACGTACGTCGCAAGAAAACTTGTTAATATGGATAGTGTAAACGCAACCTCAAGGAGGAGTAAAATGGTAAACTGACTGGGAAGCAGTCAAGCATTTTGGCATTAAATAATGCGCGAGCCTAATATACATTTTATTAGCCTCATCCTTTGAGATTTTGAACGCTCGTGGGGCATTTAGCATGTTTTAAAGCGCGCGCGGCCACCCGAAAATGCAATTCATCTAATATTCCTCACTTCACGTTGCTTTTTATGACAGATAATTACTTAATCAGCGTTTATTTAGCAATTAGCGAATTATTCTAAACGGTCCAATTGCAGGAATTCTTAAATTTATTATTGACGCAACATACTTGTATAAATTTGCCGAAAAATCGATGAATAAATAACTTTAAAAATACTCATAAATTAAGATTATGATGGAAAGTTAAAATTTCAAATTAAGATACGCTATTAAAAAGCGTCTCTTTTTAGCTGATGCTGAGATGGTGAATTTCACTGAAAGAAGTGCAAGACAATCAAAACAAGATCGAAAAGTTGAGTTAATTAAAAGGCCGTCTCTCATATAGATACTGATGTACTCGTATCCTGTGATGCAGTACACATTTGCAAGCAGGATCCTCATGTTATGTAGCTGTAAACTTGATGCATGAGTATGGCATGAAGAAGTGAAGAAGATGCAGTGAACACGGTGATGTTTCGTTTTCGAATTGTAAATCTGTATGTGAGCGCTTATAAAACTCGAAGCTCAAATTAATGAAATTGTCAGTCAGGGGCGCTGATTTTATCGCTTAGCTCTGATTAAGCTATTGCCATGGATTTATGCGTGCAAACTTTGTACAACACCGGCGTAATGCTGCACATGCATTGTTGCAAGTCATTCAACAGTTTATAATTGAATTATGAACAACCAAACAAGAATGTCCGCAATTTGAATTTGCATTTAAATAATGTTTTATTATTTTATAAATTTCAGTAAAAAATTTCCTGCTTGATGTCTTTTCGATCTTGACTGCGAAGCAATAAGCAATTACATCACTCTTACTTTTTTCTCATTTGTTGAGAAAAACAGTAATGACGATAGTATTAAGTGCAAGTGCAAGTAAAAACAGCAACAGCAACATCCAATAGGTCATTGGTGAACTACATCCAACAGCTCAAGCGTCAAGAAAACACGGCAAAAAATATATAAAAATAACGAAGTTGTTTTATACAATGTTATAAGAAGAAAACAAAATTATAATAATTTTAGGCCAACGGCAGAAACAATACCGTGCCGAAAAGATCATGCGCGCAAAGATGCTGCCTGTTCAAGTCTGTGTCGACGTGCGGTGCTTAATTGCACATAATTAGGTCGACATTTTTATTTTCTTCAATGTTCGCCAAGAGAAAAAATTTGCACGATATATACGGATACAAGTTACGTTTTGTTTTTGCCTGAAATGCGTAAAGTCATATCAGAATCTTCTCACGTCCAAATGCTTACAAAAAATAGGCAAAAAAGTAAAAGTTGCCACGCTTAAAGCTTGTTTTTGGTTAGTTTTTATTTTAATATTAACTTTGACTGCGGTTGCTTTGCGTGATTGACCATCGACCATCAACTTCGGTTGCAAATTGGCGCAGGAACTAATGCCCCTAGGTATATTTTCGACTAATCTCTAAAATTAAGTCCGAAATTCGGTAAATTGACAAAATCAATACAATTTTTAGCTCATTCATAAAAATTATTGTCGAAAAATAAAACAAATCTTCAGATTTCTCGAAATCAAAATGTTAGTTTCGTGTAATTAGTAATGCCCGGCGCCTGCACAATGAACTGACTTAGACGCTAATATTATGTTGCAACATGGTAAACAATGAAAAAAATCAGTTTGAAAATTTGAATTTGAATTTATTTTTAATTCTGATAGAAACCAGTACCACGCATCATAAAAATCCACTTGCAAACACATATGCTTTCCTCTTTATGGTTGTGAACACATGAGCGCAAAGCAACCCTGCAACCCCCTGAAAACAAAACTAGTCTCGCTACCCCGCATATATGCAGTCAATACAGGTTTTTATACCTGTGTCGTCGTTGTGTATTGCTATGCTTGGTGCTCACCCTCAAAAACCATACACTAGTCGAGACTACAAACCTGGTATGCATACTCGTTCCTCGTGTCCTGTAGACCTACCCTCACACATATCATTTGCACCAACACATGTAGGAGCATGTTCAACAAGTCGACGGTAGGGTGCTCCACCAACCTGTACCTTGTTAAACTAGACTACTGCAAAAATGCACCCTCGATTCTCAACCCTCCAGAACGAAAACAGAGAATGTACCCTAATATAAAATTGTTTCATATTGGAATATTTATTAGGAAGGTGGTACAGCCAGGTTTGGCGTGGTTGTGGAATAATTACTTTTGGCGATTTACGATTTTATTTTGGATTAAATAAAAGGGTTGCACACGTGCGTGTTTCGGCATGATTTTAGGGGATGAGTTCCTTCCTCCTGTTCTAATGAAAGCGTAGGCTATATTAATGACTAAAAACTAGAAGTGGTTTTATTTTGTATAGTTATGTTTCATCAGTTTCTTGGCAATTACAATTGTCAAGTTTAATTTAAGACCTTTTGCCTTAGTTCTCTAGGTAAGTACATTTCTAGAAGTAGAAAATTGAATTATCGAGAAATGAGATTAAAATCTGAAGTGTTGTCAAAATAAATATCAACATTGTCACTTCACCTAACACTGAAGACTGAAGAATCTGAAGATTGAAGGTATACCCAAAACTAAAACAATTTGCTTCAATGTTTCAAATACTTCAAGGTCTGGTCTTCAAAATTTTACACTTTTGGTTTTACTTTAGGTATGTTTAGGGAAGTCTTTATTTTTGGCATATTTATGAGTGCGGATACGAATTGTAACAAGTGTCTTGTATCGTTGACATCTTTATGTCTCAGTTTCTTGTTTTGACTCTGAGACGTTAATTGATGAATTGAATGCGCCAAACGTGCAGTCGGTGTTAGAGCAAAAAGTGTGCCCAAATATTAACAGCAATTGTTGAAACGTGGGGTACATTGCAAGGCATGTGCCCTCTGTTCTTGAAGACTATCTACTGTTCTGCATAATAATGAAATAGGGTGACCAGTAAAGCTAATTCGGCAAAGTAGCGGTGTCGAGTTAACGTGATTTATGCGAGAAAGGTAGGAATCGCACAACTCCAAAGCACTGTCCAAAGCAAGCCAACACCGTCGCCTGGTGCCTGGTAATACCATCAGCTCCAGTTCCAGCCAGACCATATGCACTAACACACGTGCGTTGATTACACACTACGACACTACGGCTACGCTATATTCAGATACATTCAGCTGAATGAGTAGCGGCTTTGATGCACGCGGCGGGTGGAAGGGGCCCTTTGGTGGTACCCGACGACTCGCTTTGCCATGCGTCTCACGTCTGTGGCACGCGCTTACCCTCGCAAGCGCGCGCACCCTTAGCCCATGGTGGGGGCAGTGGAGCGCCGGGTACAAAGCTTCGGGTATTCCAACTGCGGGTACCATTTCGCCCAACGCTACTGAGCTTAACGCACAAGCTTCAGCGCTCGACTCGTGCCGCGTACTCGCTCCCAACGCGCATCCTCAACTTAGAACTTTTTCGTTCCCTATCTACTACTTTCCTTGAGTGACTTAAGTCAGTTGTTCGTGAACCGTGAGATTGAGAGCACATGGCTATGACACTGGGACATCAGAACGCAATGTACAACGTCCAGCAACATTCGCCACCGGCAACTAATTGCGTTTCGGCAATTATTACACCGGCAACGATGTTCAAGAGCAAACGACCGCTCGCACCGGCGCCGGAACGCACCTCTGTACTCGTAACAAACAATAGTGATCTTCGCTGCAAGAGGAAAATTCAATTCATGCCGTATCCTGGACCCCCACAACAACCTGCTTCGGTGGCGAGAAGAAACGCTCGCGAAAGAAATCGTGTGAAACAAGTGAACAACGGATTCGCCACTTTGAGGCAGCATATTCCGAGCACCATTTCCGCCGCACTTAGTAGCCCGCAAGGACCTTCTTCGGGGGGCCGTGGTGCCAATAAGAAATTGTCCAAAGTGGAAACTCTTCGAATGGCGGTGGAATACATCAGAAGTTTGCAGCAGGCCATCGATGACCATGACATGGATATGTCATCGAACGCCGGTAGTGAAAACAACCAGGCTGAGGGTAGTTACTATTCTATCAGCAGTCCTGACTCCTTGAATAGCCATCCGTTTACCTATCCGATCATTTTGCCTACAAAGTCCTGTTCGGAAGCATCGACATCACCGACACCGTCGCATGGCTCCGACAGTTTCGTGTCGACTCATTCGCATTCGATTCACAACTTTACCAATCCGCACGACAACTACGAAAACTACGACCCTAACAACCCCGACGATGAAGAACTCCTAGATGTGATCTTCCGCTGGCAGCAGAATTAAATCGCCTGAGGTTAGTATCTTTTTTTTATTGGGATTCTAAACATTTGCGACAAATTTTGACTGCATGACCTTACTTGATACATTTTCCATTTTGTCACAACCCGGAGGCTGAGCTACACTACCTGGTGTAATTCAAACATTCCATGCACCCCTCTTGGTCCGCGCGCGCGATTCACTTTGGCTACCCTTGAAACGTACATTTTTTGTTGTGCATGAAAAGATTTTATGCGAGGGGGTCTCGCAGACTAGTTTCTTAAGATGCAGTTCGAGAAAGCGAACGTTTGAAAGGAACAACCGTGGGGTATTTACAAAAAAAGTTCGAACAATACCGTCTGCACTTCGAAAAGTGCAGTATTTTTTTCTCTCCACATCTTTTCAATTTCGATCGCAGACTTGTTCGCGCCGTCGATTCAAAACGATCAAGTTGAAGAATCGTTTTCCTTCTTTTTGAAAATTCTCAAGTTATTCAAGCCTAAGTGGAGTTCATCTTCCATGTGCAGTCTACACGCAACGATTATAAAATTATAGCAATGAAAGAATGGAACTACTACCTACGCTAATAAAAAATAAAGTAACGTATTCGCGAGGTCAATGCCAATACGCACAAAACATAAACATCGACGTTGCAAGTAGCAACTCGGTAGGGGAAAAGCTCGCGAGCACGAATGCGAACGCGGTTCAGCTTCTACTTCTACTACTTACAACTTCTTTTATTATACTTCTTCTTCTTTGGAAGGCAAAGGCCGCGACGACGTATTATACGCATTAATCCGGCTCCGCGCGGCTTGAAACTTGTTCTAATTTCTGTCCTATCCCAACATTGCCGGCCAGACTCAGACGCCAGCCCAGCTTCTTGCTTTTTTCTTCGTCATTATTTCTCGTTACTTTACAAAACGTACACACACTTTACATCAACATCAACGGTGTTTTATGACGGTTACACTTATACTAATGTCTTGCTATTTTGTTACAGAATCTCCGAATCAGCCAGTGCATTTCAACGAATCTCATCAACAACGAATGCATCGTACAAATATGATCTGCAGTGAAACTTTTGTGCCTTAAAAAATGATACAACAAAATCACCTGAATTGGCCTCCATCGTTGTAGGTGGAGTCCGCGACTATTTTAATAGTTTTGTTAATTGTTATAATTCTAGTCATTGTTTCAATTCGATATGTGTAAATATTTTGTATATGATTGTTATGATTACGTCTCTCTAAACTTACGAAGACCACTGGTCAGTTTCCATTTCTCGCCTAAACTAAAATATAGAATCTCTTACTACGTACTGACTTAGTTTATGTGTACTTTTACTTTTGACATTCAACTTTAGTCTTAAGTTCGTTCTCAAAAAAGACGAAGCTTTTTCGTACTTATTCTTATTACCTATATTTTTATAAAATTGTACATAGTTTTATCTAAAGTTTAATTTAAAGAAGTGACAGAAATTTTCACAAAATTCATATCAAAATAAATAAGTTACAACGAAAAACGTTAAACAAGTTTTTTACTACTCCCGTTCCCTTGTTTAATGTTCCTTTCCTTGCCGGTTATTAACCGTTCAACCCTCGATGCCTTGCCTTGATGTGTGGTAGGACACAAGGTGTTATGTAAATGTAGTTGGTCGCACGTGCAATGTAACGAACTTGCTGTATTCAAAACGTGTAGCACGGGCGAGATTAGGCGCGTGCTGCATGCATTGACCATGACTATTACGACAAAATGCATAACCGATTAAGACCAATACACACCTGCCGCCTTGTTTAGCCCCAATTCCTGTATGCTAATCACATTATTAATTATTTTAATTTATTATTTCCTATTTAATTTGATTGTCGTTGCTTGAAAAGTGAAAACCGCATTGATAAACAAGCGTTTTACGGATTATTAACTCATTAAATAAGTGTGTCCGACTCCGTTCAAATAAATATCTATTTTATTTCATCGAAATTTTATTCTTGGTGAGTGACCGAAAGTTTCCGGTCAACAACATTTCAAATTTCGACGCAAAAAATGCATTAATTGGTAATTGGGTAATTCGGAAATTGGACCAATTAAAATTGCACTTTGATTAAAATGTGCATTCGCGCACTTTTTGCAAATTAGCTAATTAACTTTCGAAATCTTAAGAATTGGAACTCATAAAAATTAAAATACCTTAGTACTTACATTGGCACAATATACTTTTACATTAAAATTCATTCAATATTGTGGTTTATAAAATGTTGTTTAATTCGAATATAGAAATGCATCTCAAATTTTGTCATAGAAATTGAGCGATTTCCATTGACGCAAGTATTTCATTATTTTCATTGAATTCACTACTTAATTATATGCTTACAAGAAGGGTAACTCGTAAGCTAAAGGCTAAAGCTAAAAGGTGTATCATTGATGATTCGGTAATCGACGATTATACATAATACAAGTTTTTGTTTGAATATAAAACAAGCTATCGCTATTGTGTAAAATGAGCTAGGCACGCGAACGATGCAACAAAATCCGGCATCTTCTTCACTTGAAGCGTTCATTTTCTTATTATTTTATTTTCTTCATTTCTTAAAGGCTTTTTATGTAGTTGCGTATAGGAAGTAGGAGGAAACGGACGGTGTTGGATGGAAATGCATATGTGGAACAATGTGCGCTCACCATTGTTGGCGTCTTCCTCTCGCCTCGCAATGAATGCGAGCAATATGAGAAGCCTTGCACTTTCTGAATTAAATTCCCCACTGCAAGGACATACGAATCGGTCGACTTCCTAGTTTCTTATTATGCAAATGACGCGCACGTCGGGGCGTTCTTCACGAAGAATGCCACTGCTGAGACACCACCTGAACAATAATAGAATTACTGTGGACTGCGGAGGAACTCGAAGAAAACGAGAGTGTTAATAATAGCTTTTTATTGCAACTTGCATTTCTGGTTTTCTTTCAACAAAAACTTATCAAACTAGCGCTTTAAAATTTCGATAAATTTACAAAACGATTTTGATGTTCCCATGTTTAGCAAACTTTTTCAACGATGTTTGAGATTTTCAGACTAAAGATAGAAAAAAAGAGCAAAGAAACCGCTAGTTTTTTTGTGTGAATTTTAAAAATCTTATCACTTCTTGTCTTACCCTTAAATAAGAGTCAAGTCTCAAGGGCTCTTTCAACGTGTTGAACCCAATTAGAGATAGCGAAAATGATGACTTGGGTGGCCGCTTCTCTCATTTACTAAAAAGTTAAAAGTCTACAAACCGAAATTAAAATTTCCAAAAAAACTGTGTCGCCACATTTTTTTAGAGGTTAAAATCTAAACTTTAGGACATAAAATTACGATTTTCAAGGTTTAAAAAATCCGATTCGAAGTTTTTCGTTTTTGATTATATGAGTGTGATAAAAGGGTAAAACTGTGTCTCTCAAAGTGTCTGTCTATAGTAGTTGCAATTAGCCCCAAATAATTTCAATTAAAACTTGTTTTCCTTGCTTTTATATAAATTGCTACCGATTTCTCCAACAAATTTCTTCGAGATTCGGTTTGATAGCGCACATAATATGTCTGATATAAAAAGAAAAGGTCGGCTTGCAAGTGCAGCAAGAAAGGCTTATTAGGTATAAAGCATAAATCGTATAGAGCGGGATGAATGAAAGTAAAGCATCCCTTAGATTGAAAAATGCCGATCTGAGACTCGAAGTTGAAGAATGGCGATCGCGATAAAAAGCCGCCCCAATTTAAAAATACCAAAATGTTCATTTTTATTTTTAGTTGTTTTCTAGATTTTTGTCTTAAGTTGTATCTGTAATTTCTTTACGGGAGCGACGTGCCGTCACCAATTAGAGCCCTTGTTAACAATTTGTTTACGACAAGTATAAAGTTTTATATCAAAAAATCATCCAAGTTATATTTCTCAACGTAAAAAAGGATAATTGCCAAGCTAAGCAAAGTTTAACAACAATTTACAAGGATAAAAGTCTATAAAAGTTTTCTCAGGTGGAATGGGTACTTACATGATAAGTCAAATAAAAATCACCCCCTAAATCAAAGATTATATTCGCTTGGCTCGATTTAGTGCAACGATTAAGGGTAAAAGTGGATCTTTAGCATGAATTTTGAGTTAATCAAACCGACAAATGCCGATAAACACCTAAGGGCACCGATGCAGACTTAGAAAAATTATAGCGAGACATAAAATCATCCCCGAATGTACTCGTGCATCCCCCGAACCAAGGTTATTATCGTTAAACCTAACGCTTTTGCATATACATAATTCAATATATTTCCAAGTATAGACATAGACAAAAGAAGAGAATTTTCGACCGTAAAATACATAATCAGTCTATGATGCTCAGCTTGTAGTTTATAGTGCTTGCTGCGTGTACCTTTTCATCCCCATGTCGGGAAGTCGGCAAAGAAGCGTTTTATGGTTCAGTAACGGCGACGGTCCGTTTTTGTTTAACGCTTCATCCATCCGCGCAATCGATGTGGAATATCGAAATGTCTCTACATATCATTCGAAAACCCCCAACGTAAAAAATGTGATCGTCATTGCGGTCTTCAAGATTCATCTTTGATTGCACTAAACAAACAAAAAAATGGTTTTGGGTAGAAATGTAAAGTAGCACAATATCGACATGTAATGAGCTCTTTACATGCATTTAGAACAAGTTTACAACACAGGCATTTAATTCGCCATTTGCAGTTCGCAAAAACCGACAAGTACTTGGCAAGTAATAAACAGCGAATAAAATCAATCAAAATGGATGTTTTAAAACGCGAAATCAGAAGTGCAAACCAGCATCCAGCATGGCATGCACTTAAATGAAGAATGGTAAACCGTAGGACGTCAAAAGTCCAAGTGCACTGCAATGCAAAAAAGAAGCCAAGATATGGTTTTAGCAAGGAGTCAAAGAGGCGATGAAAAATATGAAATATAAACGTCTCTCGCGTGGCAATACAGATATTGCGTGATAACTGCCAATATTTTAATCTTACCGCCTTAATAAATAATCACCAGTTCAATTGTCAATAATTTGGTATTTAATTTGGGTCAACACCATCAAGTGAGAACAAGACCAGATGCTTTTCAACATTTACTTTTCCAATAAATGAACTATTGACGTTTGAAATTTTCTGGTGTGTTTAACGATTTTAATTGAATCTTAAAAATTTCCAGCAATTTTGTCGGCATCTCCTATTTTACTGATAAGATCATGTCAATAGTAAGAATTGAAATTAATTACCAACTTTTTGATCAGTTATTATTCCAATTACCAGAAATATTCTTTTGAAATCAACGTGAAAATCTGGTCAGATCGAAAACACTTGATTTGAATGTTTGGACTAGCGTTGTGTGTGGCACTCGACTTTCGACATTTTCTCATTCGAAACGATTCAGGATTCAACAATAATCTATTCGTATGCATGAACGGCGTATTCAAGAAACACACAAAATGTTTGACTCAAATAAACATGTACACGTCAGTGAATCTCATCGATCATCTTTATGCATTCATCGAATGTTCATCTCTATCTTGTTTTTCGGTAAAAATGTCTCAACTCGGTGCTGTCGAAATGTACAATGCAAAGATATTCAAACTCGAAGCTTGTACGAATATTGAGCAGATCATCAATGAGTTCGATCCGATCAGCATCTCCTGAATGCAAAAACCGAGCTTTTGCATAACATGTCAATCAATGCACGCAAGGCATTCAAAATAGTTACGGATAAATTTGTGCATGGGATTTCAGTCTTGCAATTCTTTAAAGTATTAAGAATTGAGAATGGAGTTTAGCATCCCAACAAATCAGGTACAAGTCGCCATATTTCTTTGTTGATTATCAAAGACTCAGGATGGATAAATTTAGATAAAGTTCGTTAGCAGACTTTGAAATTCAAAAAATCAGTTACTTTTTGACGCTACCTATTCAAAGCCACATTGAACCAAATTAAGATTACATAAAAAATGCCGCAAACCAAATTGAACAACCAAAGGCTTATTGTAATCATCTGATGATTTGATTGACCAGCTACTACCGCACTTTTTGTTTATCTTTATGTCTTTTTCTATCCGTCGAGCTTCAAAGTGTGCTTTTATGTTTCGATTGCCCAAAGTGATTTCGAATGCGAATGGTGTGTGTGTTTTAACACTTTGTTTCGCATCACGTGGTGCTGTTTTGTTTGTATTCTCCTAAAAGGCATCTGTGGTTTTTATTTATCTCAGATGCAGACGTCGACGTCCTGCCGATTAAGGGTGTTAATACAGACACCAAATCGAATCGCGAGCCCGCCAATGCCGCAACGAATTTGATTTCACATTTCGTATACATTTTATTCAAGGAAATCATGGGAGGCATCGAATATTTATAAGAACACACCAATGGTCATTGATCAACATGAACCAAAATCACATTTGTAAATCAAATTTTTAAGTGCTGAATTCATTAACTAATAAATCAACCATCAAAGAGTTGCAGCTTTCTGTTTGTATTTTAATTTAACTCGAAATTTGAAGTTTTCAATAAATTTTCTCTGAAAATGAACGGATTTTGTTTTATTTATATTTTCATTGTCCGAGTCGGCATCGTTGATGCAATTGAAACGAGAGTTGTTTGATAAGGGCCAGTGCACAAGATGTACAAGACAAATTGTTGCAGTCTCACAATATTAAACCTTCGAAAAGTGGTTTCATGGTGGAATGATTCTTCGATTCTTCCATTATTTCGACGCATCTCGCGTTTATGTCGCGGAATGTGCGTTCGCTTCTTCGCTTTAACTTTGTCTGTGATGATTGTTGTTTTCTGGTATCAGCACATCTTATGGTAGATGGACACAACTCAATGGAAGAGTGAATCGCATTAATGTCTGTATTCAAATATGTTTGTTATTTGTTCTTGTAACTTTTTGTATCATTTGTTCAATTTGTCATTCGCGTTCATTACCAACAATGAT
>JARJDT010003192.1:0-13811 GCA_030264655.1 Leptusa sp. GC000079
ATGCATCGTGATTTTAGTTATAACTTTATTTATGATTTAATCCATCAAAAATTAAAAATGCATTTATCATATGATAAAATCATAAGGAAAATAAAATGATTTCATCATAAGAGTTTTTTTAAGCGTTCACATTTTAATTTGACAAAATGAAGCAGTCATATACAAAAACATATAAAAAATCATAAAGTTTATCATAAGGGTAAAAATCATAGACTAAAATCATAAAGTCTGAAGTCTACATAAATTCATATGTATAGAAGATTTCATTTTATGAGGATTTTCATATTATGAACATTCATCATTATCAAGGACTTTTACTTCACGAATACAAAATTAACAATAATAGTAAATTAATTTATGATAAATTTTTACAACGAAACTATCTGAAACTGAATGTGTTTCAAGGTATTAATTTGCTCTCTTGCAATAATCGACTAATTAATTAATGAAGCGTATAAGGCACGCACATTCCTCAATATCCTCAATTAACAAGAGAAACAGAAAACAAAATTTCAATTTCTGCGTTGTTTCGGTAATTTTCACTTTCTCAATTCTAAAAATCGAGCTAAAAACTAAGCTGTCAACGACAGAAACGTACTTTTAATTCGATAATTGCCGCCTTGAATGCATGTCAATCGCATGCGTAGCATATAACTGACCTAATTATATGTCTTCAACTCGTTACGCAATTAAGTGTGATGCCTGTACGTATACGTGATATAATTTGTTCCTTAGACTTATTTTATTTTATTTTTAACAAACTAATTACAATAGAAATACTCACGTTACAGCGCAGCTATTATTATTTTCCGTTGATTTAATTAATTCATGTTGGTTCGGCAAATGCAAATAACCGGTTGCAAACACTCAAAAGAAATAGAAAGTCAAATTTGATAATCAAATCAGTTAGATAAATTCGAGTAAACTTCCGTTTCCGTATTAGAAATGGCTTGTTTAAGTAATTAGTTATTAATGGAAAATTTGACGCGCGCATTAGTTGCTGGAATCAATGGGAAGACATCTTCAATTTCAATTCTTCTACTTCTTGTTCTATGTTTAGTCAATTACAAATGTTAGTCAGGTGCGCGGATGGCCGATTCACATTCACTTTCCTATTAAATAACATTACGATACACATTAAAGAGCCACAAGACTAGAATATTATCGACTCGTCGAAAGTTCACTACACAACTTTTATTTTAAAATGAAAAATAAATAATTTCAGTTGAAAAAGTCAATTCAGATTTCTATTAAGTTTAAGAAGATTTCATAATTTCAGATCAATATTTTCTAAACGTTTTTCGATATTTTCACATATTTTTTTGGCTATTGTTTCATCAGTGATGTCATATACATATTTTATCAATTCAATTAATTAATTAGTGATGCGCACAAGACGAGATTAATCTTAATCTTGTCTCGAATCTCGACTTTTTTCGAGATCAACATCGAGATCAATATGACTTTTTTGAGTCGAGATAAATATCGAGATGGATTTAAAAAATCTCGGCGAGACAAGAATTTTTGGCGAGATCTTGATCTCGACCTTGAAAACTTTTACGTTAGTAGTAGGTATGTTTGTATGAAAAATACACACAATTCACTTTAGATTATTACTCGAGATCTTGTCGAGATTCAAGAACAAGATCGAGATTTGGGAAAATAATCTCGTCAATATCGAGATCAATATGAAATTTTTCAATTTTGACGAGATCAAGATCGAGATTTCGTGATATCGATCTCGTCTCGACTTTGCGCATCACTAACAAGAAGTCCGATTCAACAATGCTAAATTTCAATTGATTCGCTGGCGCTGCATCAACATTACTCAGCATCCAATTAAAAGATAACATTTTTTTCGTCTTCAATCACTGATGTGTCTGTTACAGATTTCAAGTTAGACTTTCTAATTCATTATTTGAATATTTGCATTTAGTAATTTTTTCCCGTTGAAATTCTTAAAATCATATCACAACATAACCAAGTTTGTGTTGATGTGAAATTATTGAGATGAAGAAGTTTGAAATTGGAAATAAAGTTTACGATTCGATAATGCGATGCGTTGCACGCGGCATCATCAGATCGGCGATCAGATCAGAAATATGAAATGTTTGTTTTTACCATCTTTAAGCGCGCACGAATGCGCTGTGCGCGCGGCGGCCACTGGCTCTTCACTCTTCATTCTTATTCTTTATATTTTCGTGCGTTCATTAAAAAGACGACTCGCTGTGAAGTTGGGCGATCATAATCGTAAATATCTGTTCGAAATTAGAAAGACGTGAACGAACGAACGCAAACGAATTAAAATGATCAACTGCGAACAACCAACCAACTCGCAATCTCAATGTGTAACAAACAAAACAACAACGAGAAACAAAACGATTTGAATAATTTGACATTTAATTAAGTCCGATTCCTCAAAGAATATAATTTAGACAAAGAGCGTGTATTTTAATTGCTTTTCAATCAACACTCAATTCATATTGATTAATTAACATCAAATGCTCTCGAAAAGAATCTAACCTAGAAATATCTATAAACGTTGAGGTTAGAGTTGCATCTTGTCAAGAATTCTTGTCAAGAAATAGACTACTTGTCTTTTCTTGCGTTTTTTAATTAATTTTCTTGTATTTTTGATATTTCTCGATATTTCTTGATTTATCTCGATATTTCTTGTTTTTTCTCGATGTTTCTTGTCTAATTTCTTGAAAACTTAATCTTGTCTTACCGACTTTTGTTTTGATCTTGTCTCGAATTTTTCGAAACCAAGACGAGAATTCTTGAAAAATCAAGAACAAGATGCAACTCTAGTTGAGGTTATGATTAAATGATTTATGCGATAGTTTAGTGGAAGTTGTGGAAAAACAATCAATAAATTCGTGTACAGTTTGAATGTTTGAAAACATCTCGTGCTCGTGTGCGTTTACGTGTTTGAATTAAACGAGCTAAATTTTAAATTGCTCACAGTGGTAAGAGTTATAAGTCAATAAAATAAATCGTTATTGCGCGTAAAACGCTAAAAAGAAGCACTTAGATTGGAAACGCGCACGTTACGTGTGTGCGCACATCCGAATGCAGCAGTTGGAAGCAAAAGGCATCATCAGGTAGGCATCCGAGTGAAGTAAGCTCTCGTTCGATTGATGATGATTGCTTGCATTTATAACGCTCCTGTGAATAGAGGTACGGGCGAGATGATAAAATAAAAGCGCGCAAAACTTTATGGCGACATGCCAGCCGCGCGCTGCACGCAACTCGCGCAAAACATTTGAAAAACACAGCGTCCCGTAGACGAATGATAAGAATATTTATTAATCTTGATCATTTATAATGTGCGCACCTATGCGCGTTTTCTGGTTTTAATTTATTGACGAAATAGTCAATTCAGGCAATCAGCGGAAAATTTCCGCGTCGCGAGCGCATCATAGAGTTGCATCTCGTCAAGAACGTTTGTATTGACTTGATGGGTTGTCTTGAAATATCGAGACAAGAAATTTAAAATTATTGTCCTGCGTTTTTTTTTTATTTATTTTTATTAATCTTGATTTTTTATTACATTTCTTAATTTTTTTCGAAATTTCTTGATTTTCTCGATATTTTTTGAATTATCTCGATATTTTATGATTTTTTCGATATTTCTCAATTTTTTCGATACTTCTTGAACTTTCACTATATTTCTTGATTTGCTCGATTTTTTTCGGTATTTCTTGATTTTCTCGATATTTCATGATATCTTTCGATATTTCTTGAATTATCTCGATATTTCATGATTTCTCGAAATTTCTTAATTTTTTCCATACTTCTTGAATCTCCACCATATTTCTTGATTTGCCCGATTTTTTTTGGTATTTCTTGATTTTCTCGATATTTCATATCTTTCGATATTTCTTGAATTATCTCGATATTTCTTAATTCGATACTTCTTGAATCTTCACTACCTATATTTCTTGATTTGCTCGATTTTTTTCAGTATTTCTTGATTTTCTCGATATTTCATTGTTTCTTTCGATATCTCTGGAATTATCTTGATATTTCATGATTTTCTCGATATTTCTTAGTTTTTTCGATACTTTTTGATTTTTCAAGATTTTTCTTGATTTTCTCGATATATCTCGATTTTTTCGATATTTCTTGATATTTCTCAATATTTCTTGATTTTTCTCGATATCTCTTGTCTAATTTCTTGATAAACTTAATCTTGTCTTGTATTGATTTATACTCTTGTCTTGATCTTAATCTTGACAAAAATTCTTGAAAAATCAAGAACAAAATGCAACTCTTTTCAATATTCGAAAATTTGAAAATACACGTTAACAGATATTAGTTTCCTAATATGAGTGAGTATTGCAAACAACCAATCAATCAACAATTTACTATTACTTAGAATTGAATAGCCATCCAAGAGGATTACGTTAAATGTCTAGACGCATTCAAACTTTAAATCGTCAAAAGAAACAGTCAATCTGAATCTGAATCTGAATATTGCACATAAGAAAAGGAAGTAAAGGCCAATATGCAGTGCGTTAGCCCGTTAACCTTTAAAGATAAAAGTGTAAGTGAAGCATAGTATGAGGGTGGATCAAGATCGACATCGACCTCGACATCGAAGAAGTAGCACGAGCCATCTTCGCCATGCTCGTCGTCAGTTGTAACGTTTTTCTTACTGCCGAAAACAACAATTTACAGAATGTTTGATTGAATCATAAAAAAAAAAAAATCGTGAGGTCTTCAAAATTGATAAATTTCGAACACTTTGTATGCGAAAAGGTAAAGTAGAATCAGAATGCTTCAAAGGTGCACAAACAAACTGGGAATACACAAAGAATAAGACGTCGCACAATGATATAATAAGATTGAACTGGAGAGGACTCATCCACGTGCCCTATTCTTATACGGGACGCTTTCAGTTTCAATAATAATCTCAACTGGGATATCTCCCCATAGCCGGCACATGGGTTTAAACTTTAAAAAACTGGCACACACGTAACGTACGTTATTTCAATGGTAAAAAACCACCCTGATGAATTTGAACCGAAAACGTCCTAAACGGTGGGATTTCAATTATGTGCGTTTTTAACGGACAAATTTCTCCGACTCGCAAGCCTTGAGATTGAATGTCGAAATTTGAGATTATCAAATTATCATATCTTGTCAATTGTCTTAAGTATAATTAAGTCACTAGTCTTAATATAAGATATTAGTGTACAATGTAGGACATGTAAAATTAATTTCTTAACTTTAAGCGCTATTTTTATCAGATATTTATAGATAAAATATATGCGTATACGACTAAACTATTCTAGGTTCGGGTATAGGTTGTTTTATTTTATCGAAAATCGCCGATCAAAATACATATTTATTTAAATGAGTGAATTTGAAATTTAGAACAACTTAATTATATACACTGAACGTGCATAGTGAACGAGATTTTTAATCGCGCTCGCGCTTTTTCAAATCCAAACAAAAGTGAAAAATATAAAATTTCTCTTTTGTTTTTGTCCAGCGTGATATTTATGATAAGTGATTTGGCAGCCTCGAGCAGAAATCTTCAAAATTGATTAATTTCGGAATATTTAGATTGCGGTCACCTGCATAGGCTACGCCGATTATCACGTTACATCACATGCGGTTAAAATTTTACGAGAGTCTTGATTTTCGAGAATTCTTGTCTTGATTTCGAGAAAATTTGAGCCAATATCGAGACAAGATTCGCCAGTTTGGAAAAATCACTACAAGACAGGAGTTTTTCAAGGAATCAAACGAGAAATAACAAGATCTTGAGAAATGTATAAAAAGTCGAGAAATATCGAGAATTATAAAAAAATATCGTTTAATATCAAGAAATATAAAGAAAATAATTAAATAAATAAACAAATCTAATTCAAGACAAGAATTCTTGTCTTGATTTCGAGAAAATTCGTGACAATATTGAGACAAGATTCGCCGGTGTGGAAAAATCAAGACAAGACAGGAGTTTATCAAGAAATCAAACGAGAAATAACAAGAAATTGAGAAATGTAAAAACAGTCGAGAAATATCAAGGAATATCGAGAATTATAAATATAGAAATCCAATTCAAGACTGATTTCGAGAAAATTCGAGACAATATTGAGACAAGATTCGCCGGTGTGGAAAAATCAAGACAAGACAGGAGTTTATCAAGAAATAAAACGAGAAATAACAAGATATTTAGAAATGTCAAAAAAGTCGAGAAATATCGAGAAATTTAACAAAATTTCGAGAAATATCCAGAAATATCGAGAATTATAAAAAAATATCGTTTCATATCAAGAAATATAAAGATAATAATTAAATAAGTAAAGAAATCCATTTCAAGACAAGAATACTTGTCTTGTCTTGTGAAACTTAACATGTGGTCACATGCGGTAAAAATCAAAAACTTTATTGCGAACAAAACAAAAGTTTTGAATGGTGAGAGATAGGAGTGCAATGAATAGATTTTAAATTAATAACAACCACGCTTAATACATCAATAGAGAGAGGTCAAATTGATATCGGCATTGAATAAATAAAACACATTCATTATTTTAATTTCTCAAACATAACATAACATAACATACATAACGAACGACTCGAAAAGTAGCATCTACTTAATAAAATCATTACATTCATTACTACTCCCACAGATACGAACGATACACTAAATAAACGAGGGTTGCACAAGAATCTCGAAATTCAAGAAGTCTTGTCTTGAATTTTCGTCAAGATCAAGACAAGATTAAATTTTCAAGAAATTTAACAAGAAATATCGAGAAATTTGAAGAAATCCAAATTTCTTGTCTTGATATTTCGAGACAAGACAAGAATTCTTGTTCTATGATAGTATTAATTTTAGGTAAAATGGTTAAATTACGATCAAAGATCAAATTTTTCGAAGATTTTATTGTCCACTTGTGCAATAAGACTCAAATTACCTAACCTATAATTTGAGCATCTTAAAATTCCCAAAACGAGCGATTAGCGAATGGTCGATGCGTGCGATGGAAAGTAGGCGCTTCTATTTTAGCAAATGAAAAATGTAGATCGTATCATGGGAGTCGGTAGGAGTTTTTGGCAGCGGCAGCAGCAAAAGAATAAGTGCGAGAAAATTCCCACACATTTCGCCGCCGCCTGCAGCCGACTTCCCCCAACTTTTGCCCAACTTTCGGCTATAATAAATGACGCTGCATGAATAGCCTAAAAATAACTCCACTCACCAAAGCACTTTCAAAATCAGGTTATCAATGCACCCCAGTTACCTATTGCGCAATGCGAAGATTGGGGTCTTAGGGTGACCCATTCACGTTGGCATTGTCCAACAATCACCCTCAATACCTTCTACTTCTTTACTTGAGCGAGGTTAGCGAGGTACCCATGAGGTATGTACCAGCAATGTGTGTGAACCGCTCGCGTGTGTTTTCCGAAGCATCGAAGGCATCCAAGCAATTGTCTAAAATTGAAAAGTAGTGTTGCTGGTGGGGCGCACGAGGTGATGGACGGAGGCAGGCTGGCAGCCTCTTGAGAACGAATCACCGCGACGACGACCAACCTCCGCGACCGCTTGCGATCCATCCATGCCGCATCGGTGCCGCCGTGCCGTGTGCGCTCCGCAGCGAGTTTAGTAGTGGCCGGGTTGTTACACACGAGTGTGTTTGCACACACATCGCTCGCTGGCTGCCTTCAGTGAGTAGTTAGTGTTGAGGTGCTTGAAGACTTTGTTCGCGCGCGCTCGCTCACCGACTCCAGTTGGCAAAATCACAACAAACATTCACGAGATTACGAGGGCACTTTTTGCCCATTTTGCTATACTTTCGGGTTGCGAATGCGAAAATCACGGACCACGCGAATATTGCTCGCAATTGCAATCAAAACGAAATTGTCGTGTTTTGCCACAGTTTTGTACAAGTGTCGACGGCCAACAACAAAAACAACAACAACAACAACAACTACAAGTTAAAATTTGGTGTAATTGTTGTTCAGTTCTGCGTACCTCAAGAAATCTGTATTTTTGTGTTTAAACAATAAGTGCACGCGTGATAAGAGAGAAACACTTTCTGGGTGAGTACAATCACGAGTCGCAAAGTGACCACAAACTTCCCCTTGGTTTCTTGATCGAAAATTGTTGACGACATTGTTCTGGTTTCTTATCAACAGTTTTGTTTTTGTTGATGTGGAATTTTTGAATTTATGCGCGCAAACATTTAGTTTTCGGTGATGATGCGCATGACAACAATTTGAATCCCCCGTGTTGTCTGGATTTCTCGTCGATTATAAATATGCGCAAATAAGAGTTTGAGTAAATTGTTTGCGGTGAGGAAGCCTGCTAATCTTATCTTTATTATACGAAGTTTACAATACGCGAGCAAAATGGTGTCTGCGCCGCTTAGCTGTAGTCGACTTGTTTAACCTATAGCACAGCCATCAAGGCATGTTAATTATTGTTCGATAAAGCCGAGAAAAATTGTGTGAATACGAACATTTGCGCTGGCAAATTGCCATTAATAATGCAATTTTATACCTGTTAAACGACGCAACGGCCGCATGGTAAGAACATTTAATTCTAGCTTGTTATTAATTCAATTAATAATTAAGTAATTTCTCTAATACCAAGCAAGTCAATTCTAAAGTAATTATAATTATTTTGACCGTGGCCCCATACATCATTGATTGCTCAAAATTATAAATGACAACAATTTACTTGACAAGAAAATTCACTTCTTGTCCCATGTTTGTAATATTGTTGTCGTTTCTCATTTCCACTCATTTTCACTCATTTCGCATTGATAATATTCAATATTAGTTATTATTGAAATTTGTAGAAGTACTTTGGCAATCTTAAGTTGCTTATAATTAGTATTAGTGTGTAACTGTAAATGTGAATTCGACTAATATACACGGAGACCACTTAAGTGACTTAAGTTACACTAGCGTACATGTTCCAAAAAGACATCTCGCCGACAATTATAGAGATAGAAAAAAAGCGCACGCACGGTGAAAAAACTATCAAGTCGGATGCCTGATGCACGCACGCCGAATAAAATATAAAGTGTGAAAGCTCGCGCGCTTCTTTTACTTAAGCCAAGCGCACTTGTGTATGCGCCAACAAACGGCGAGATGTAACTTACTCCTTTGATTCTATGAACGAGGCACTTAGTTTAATTGCCTACAAGTCATCGTTGTCATTGTTGATAGATGATATTTGATATTCGACATCAACGCAGCAAATGGCAGAGACGAAGAAGAAGAAACGCGCGCAAGGTGAAACGTCTTGATTTTTGTTATTAATCGTGCGCGCGATTATAATTGTATAACATTGTAATGTTGCTTGTTTTTTCTGTGCCGAGATTTATCAATGTAACGCGTATTATACATGATGTTTGAATTGAGATGCAATAGATGCGATTCGCTTGCGTTGTGCCGTTGTTGCGAGTCTTCTTGTATCTATCTCTCTTCGTGAGTCGACTCTAGGTTGGAAATGAAGATGAAATAATGAAATGAATCAAGCGCTTGAATGATAGATAGTGAGTACAATTTAATTTCTGAGTTGAATAACTTGTACCTTAACGTTGATTACACGACATTGAGATAATGCACGCACGAAGTGACGGCACTGAAATATTCACGATTTGCTAATTTATTTCTGCTTTTGAAAAATCTGCCAATTTATATCAATTTTACGTGTTTTTATATTCAATTTGTAGTGAGACAACCGAGAAAACACGTGACCACAACATTTGATCGATAACTTCACATGATGACATTGTTTAACGAGACGAGAATTCTTTGTTTTTTGTCTTGCGATTTTATTTATCTTCTTAAAAAATTGCTCGTTATTTCTCGGAATCTCTTGAAATTTCTCGATATTTCTTGAATAATTTCTTGAAAACTTAATATTGTCTGACATTGTTTCACGAGACAAGAATTCTTGTCTTGAATTAGACTTCTTGTCTTGTCTCGAAATATCAAGAAAACAAATTTGGGTTTTTTGTCTTGCGATTTTTATTTATTTTCTTAAAAAATTTCTCGTTATTTCTCGGAATCTCTTAAAATTTCTCGATATTTCTTGAATAATTTCTTGAAAACTTAATATTGTCTTGTCTTGTATTATTGATGTTGATATTTTCCTAGTCTTATCTTGATCTTGACAAAAATTCAAGACAAGACTTCTTGGGAAATTTTTAATCTTCATAGAAGTTCTGTTTTGTTCTTGTTTTAAAGTTTTAAAATCGAAAAAGATGACTTTTCCATTTTTCTATATTTATTTACTTGTACAAATTTCATGACTTATCAGTTTGCAAATGTATTTTTAGCAACAAAACAAAACGAAAAACGTCATTGCATCAATTTGTACATAAATATGTTTCATTACGTTAGAAACACATCGAAATAGTAATTTGTAGTTGTAGAGTGATTAAAACTGTATCAGAAATGTTCGCTCGACGCATGTAATAACAACACACTAATAATAAGCGAAATCTAAGTCTAACAACAAGTCACTAACTATAATCCATCAATATATTGCGGTTCGTAATGCTGTAGTTGAATATATCTCGGCTTCCGAAATACGTGTCGGTTATTAATGGTTCGTAATGCATAGTTAGAGATAGCATTGAGAATTTGAGGTGGCAACGCCGTCCACGCACGCAGACTAAGAAGCGAAACAATTTTATAATGACCGCGGCGAGTGTCGCAACGTAATTACATATTGGCCTCCTATTTTAGTTTTCTTCTTTGCATTCATACCTCATACGCACAAGCAAAGGCTTAGCCATTGCCCTCCCAGTCCCAACTTTCTTGAAAGTTACAACAAGCTCAAACACACAACAACATCGCGTATGAACCGCAATTCTCTAATAATATTGAGTAGATAGATACAAACTTAAGATAATAAAGAGATCAATAAAAAATAATTACGCTACTAATAGTTTTCACACACGGTTATTACGATTAAATTTCGGCTGCCGCGCTTTATTCGAGCGAAGAAAACCGCCTCGTCTATACTTTAACTAGGGATGTCAAAATTTTCAAATACATCGAAGTCCAAACATCGATGTATACGATGCATCGAAACAAAAACCATCGATGTTTCGATGTATCGATAATTAAAATATTGAAGAATGGAAAATTAGTTTCGATTGTTAATCAGCTGCCGATTGCAGTTTTTTTTGATTTTTTGTATTTCTTGGTTTTCTTGCCAAAGTATATAAATTTGGAAATTTCGATGTTTTTCACACCGATACATCGATGTTTTTAAAACATCGATGCATCGTTGACATCCCTAACTATAACTAGCGGTTTTTCTCTCGCATTTATCATTAGTAGCTGATTTTGTCTGCGTAAATTACGCATGCAATGTGTAATTTCATCTCGATTAGGCAATCGGACTACTTTTGATTGGGTGTACTTGACGTCGTTTATGCGTGTCGCCATTAATAATTTAATATTTTTCGTGCGTCGTTAATTAAGAACGGTTTCGTTTGTCGTTAGATAAATATGCGGCGCGCAAAACAGGTAGTGCAGTTAATTCGAAAGTTATATACTTAGTCGACAGCAATTACTCAAAACTTGAAGAGCGACGACTCGCGAGTCCAACATGTTGCTCGCTGCGCTTGCTCGTGAAATGATTTTATTTTAATAATATTAGAATAGCTTGGGTAAATGTCGAGTTTTTTTTGTTCTGTTTACTTTATGAGTGATGAACTAAGTGAACTCGGCAAACAACACCCACATATTGTACGTTTCGTTCATTAGCGTCTTCGTGCCCAAGCCCAAACGCATTCTATTTACTGACGTTAAGAGGTCCTCAATGAATACGCATTCCGCATTTGGTGCCGGAGTAATTTAGCACCAATGCAATGTTAGAAATGTGAAATGTGCTAAAAGTGCACAAATATAACCTAGAAATGAATTTAGAGGTAGGCTTAGCGATGTAATATCGATTCAAAATCGATTTAAAGCTTATTCTGCCATCTACATTTCATTGGGCGACATCTGCTATCAAATTTATAGTTTTAATCCAGGGTAACAGATTTCTGCATTTTGGTTTATGACAATGCTACATTTGCATGTTAACCTTCTTTGACTTTGTTTAAAATGACAGATAACAGCTAATTCATTTGATTTCACCCTCCATAAACGCCATCTTTTGGTTGGTGTTTTCCACGAATTGAAGTTCTTTTCTTTAATTGTGAAATTCACAAATCTAAAGACTAAAAACTTCGAATATCAACAATGTGTGAATAGGATAAAATATTGCTTTTGCAAAAAAAATCCTTAATGAATCGATTCAAACGATTAAAAAAAAAAAACGATATCGATAACAAATTCGCTTAAAAGCTTATTCTGCCATCTTCATTTCGGAAGCTTATTTATCAATTTTTAACCTAATCATTATCTCATAACACATAAGTTTTACATTTGTGTGGAGTTGAAAGTATTTGTTAGTTTCTTTTATTGAAGTTGTGTTTCTATAAATGTGAAATTCAAAAATCTGAAGACTAAAACCTCGAGTATCAACCATGTGTTAATTGGTAAAATTTTATTTTCCCAAAAAATTCGATTTTTTGTTTTAATACGATTCAAACGATTGTTGAAAAAAAAAAATCGAAATCGAATTTATCGAATCGGCTTAAAAAAAATTGCTATAAGCCCAACTCTAAAAGGATTCTTGATGCTCATAGTATACTGGTTTGTTTCAGAAATCAACGTGCAACCTCAAAGTGCGATTAAATTTTCGGTAAGTAAACAGCATTTTTCAAGTGCGTAGTATCCTGTGGGTTGTTGGGTTGAGGGCAGCGACCTATCTCACCTAGCAGCGCGAAAGGTCGTTGTTGGGGTAGTTAAGTAACGCCGCGTGTTTATCCCCGCAACTCCTCCAGGACGAAGGCTTGGGGTTGGGGGCACTGAAGCCACACTGAAGCCGTTTCCACTTTGGCCGGCTATATTTCGATTTCGCAATCCGTGTTGTTTGCCGTACGTGCTGGATTGCGCGTCGCTCCGGTGAGTCGCTCCGGTGGTGGAAATCGATCGTCGCCGGCCGGATGGCTCGTGCGCGGGGTTAGACGAGCGGGTCAAGGTCGCGTGCGATTGCACGTTACCACGTTACAACTCCCGCGTGCGCCTTCGTTCCGGCTTACTAGTCGCTAGTCGGCCAGGGGGTGCACAACCCCGGAATCGCGCGTGTCGACCTTGACACAGGATGATGATCCTCGCCGGCAATCCGCGAACGCCTCAAACAATCTCCTCACTAGTGGTACAAACTTGCTCTTATTTTGTGCGCGCCGCGCGCGTAAATTTACTTAAAAAGTGCTTAAAAATACGAAAATGATTAATGATAATCAAGTATATCGTTAATTTGGCGGCGGAAATTGGTGCTGCTCCTGCTCCCATCGGCGTGTTCGTTCGTATTTATAAAACGGTGGCATCGCCGGTAAGTCAACTCGCTGCTATTAACTGGTGTTCCTCTGCGCCGCGCGCGGCACTCTAGAAGTGTTTTTGTTTTCATTTTTTTATTCACTTTTCGACTCTCCAACGAAATGTTCTCGAGCCTTTCTGTGTGACGCTGTTGCCGAAAGTGTCGAGTGTTATAAGTAAAACATACACTACACACGTCCAGCAACCAAATATTTTTCTATTAGGACCGCCGACAGTTCATGGCTCGCCGACTTGCAGATGATGTGGGTGTTTATGTTTTTTGACATCAGAAATATCTTTATTTTCATAAACAAATTTATAATCGACTACAGTACAATATTTTTGCTTCCTCCTCGTCTATAGTTATAGTTGCATCTTGTCGAGAATTCTTGTCTTGAAAA
>JARJDT010003211.1:0-44392 GCA_030264655.1 Leptusa sp. GC000079
GTACGAATTTTCAATACTAAACGATAACGTGCGCTTAAGAAATTTTAGGTATGCTTCCTTGATGGTGAAAGGATGGCTTTTTATGCATTTTTTCTAAAATAAATTCGATATTTCTGTTCTGAAAATGCAAACTTTGCAGACCTCGCATAGCTCAACGAAAAGAGATCGAATATTTTTGTATGAAGAATTTCGTCTATAAATGATCCAAAGAAGATCGTCACGTGTAGGTAATACGCGAATAAGTAAACACCGTGTATATATGTTAAGAGTTCAGAAAATTATCCAATCAGCACAGTGGAACGTTGAAATATAGCTTGTAATCATAGAATAGGAAAGACGGGAAAATAGGAATAATTCATATAAATGATCATGGTTACGATTTGCTTTGTGGTGCAATGCACTATACGAAGTGGAAATGATTAGGCATATTAATAATAACAAGCAATAACAAATTGCCTCATAAATTTTGATATCGACTAATAACGAAAGTAAAACTAGATTAGATTAGTAACATTAGTAATAGAGTTTCCTGTTATACATTTTAATGTTTTTCTAACTTAAGTTTAAGAGAATAAAACACACAATGCAGTTCGGAATAAAAGTTTATTTGGTTATTAAAATTATTTAGTGTCGGTCTTTCACAGAGTTTCTTCATATTATATCATTTATTTTTTATACATAAAATGTGTCGTTTCGAACTTAAGAAAATAAATCAACAATATATTTATATTTTTATATAATATTCTTAATTTTTCTTCATTTTTTCATTGTCCTCTTAATTAACTACGAAGAATACGAAGATTCTTTACCATATTTAATTTATTTATCATCAATAATAATTAATAATCATAATAATAGTAATTCTCATTTTAATAATATTTATATACAATTAGATGACTACATGAAGATGTCTCTTTGTTTTAGTTACGTTCTTTTCATAGATTTCAAATTTTCATATCGTCATTTCATCTTTGTTCGCATTCACTCACGATTATAATAAATGTTGCGCTTTCTTTGGTTTATAATTTTTTGCAATAACTTACAATATGTATTCATAACAGAGCTTAACTTAGAACTTACACACTTGCAATGCATTCACATTCGCCCAAGAAATGCAGGAATCATTAAGTTATTTTACATGAAATTTATTCACATCATTTATTCCAAAATAAATCAACGCCGTGTGGTTTTGAGTGAGTGAGTTCATACGCGCGCTTCTTAAGTACGTTCTAGGGACATTTTATAAAGTAGTTTGTTTTTATTAATAGTTTTAAGTACAAACAAATATAGCCACATTTATTTATTAAGTTATATAGCTAAAATGTTTTATTGATTTATTACTAAATACGTGATGTGGATAAATCGCGTTCTTTCTTCTTCATTTGGATTTTATGTAGGTAGTTAGAGCAGTTTAATGATGATTTATGTCTCCTTTAGTAGGTTTTATTTATTATTTAAATTTAATGTCGACATTCACCAGCAAAAACGACTAAATAGCTTTTGTCTTTTCATACTTTGAATCTTTAAGAGAAGAAAAAGTTCACTTAAAGTCTGTTGCGCTTTGTAATTGCATTTTTCTTCGTACGAACTTTAGGTAGTAGATAATTTCATTGAAATTTTGCGCTTTTGTGTCATATACATAGATTAAAAATGAAGAATTCGTGAGTTTTGTGTATATGGTTAATCGTTAAGTATTCTTTTTTATCGGGGGTAGGAATAATTTATTTTTGCGCTCTATTTAGGTAAAACGTTTCATTTATCATCATCAACCCATTCGCGTCATCATTGTTCAGTTTCTTCTCTTGCTTTCGCGTAAAATCGTACAAAAACCCGAAATAAAAAGGAGCATTGTACAAAAACGAATTAACAATAAGTAGTCAACAAAAGTATAGTTAGTAAAGCAAATACATTAACAGTCGACCCCATACGCTGATTGCCACCGTGTTGCATCGCTTCGGGGTGCTCACCTGCAACACACAAATGAACATATTTGAGTACAGCAAACTACAATTTCTACAAATGTAGTTCATGTAAGTGGTATTGTATATTGTAATAAACCAAAAGCGAGTGACGTTCTGGCTACTGCTTGTTTGTTGTTTGTTGTTCCCGATGTTTCGAAATGCTTCTGTTGTTGATGTTGATGTTAATGTCAACAACAATATTCTTATACACTCATGTCATGCTTGTGCTATTACAATATGCTCATGAATAAATGAGTAAATGACTAGTCATCTACATATGAGAGTGCACGTGTTGTTAAACTATAAGAAAAGTTGGTAACCAACCAACCGAACCACGGCAAATGTATAAATACATTTGATAATAAAAAGCAGAAAAACTGAAAGAATATCAACAATGTAACAAAAGGATTATGGAATCGAAAAAAGCGCACATATGAAAAAGGAACTCTGGGAGCAAAAAACAAGTTATGTAATTCTGAAGTTGCGTGTTTGGTTCGTTTTTCGTGACCCAAAGAAATCATACATGTTCGACGAAGGTGGGCAAAGAAAAGCGCGCATTTCTAAACATTATAAATGTGTTCGGCACTGCCTTGCGATAAAACGCGAGCTAATTTAATCAATATTAACAAAAGTTTTCTATTTCTAGATTGCATACGAATGTCTTTCATTTCCACCAAAAATATATTAAGGAAATCACTTATACGTGCGGGAAGGATCTCTTTCCACTGAAAAGATTACAATTATATGAAATGCTCGTGTTGCATTATGATTTGTGCTTTCAGTTTCGTTATTTATTTTTTCTTCAATTTACTAAACTTTCCAAATTCAAATATTAAATATTACACGTTCAACTAGGTTTTTCGTTTGCTATTTGCACATGTTCCCAACTCGCAACTGTAATTGTAAATTGAAACGAACCACGCAAATTTACCAAACGTATGAAAATTCGTGAAAGCATGATACCCACTTAATTTTTTTACGCGCACAGTACACGCATACTAAATAATATTTTTTTAAAACTGGAACCATTATTAGATTTATAATTAATTCTAAACCCAGATTAATGGAATACTAATAATTAACAAGCTAAATATTATCAAAAAGGCAACTTTTTACTGCTTGAAACACGAATTGAGTATTTTCAGTTTAATTCACGTTTTGCGGCCGAAAAGGTCGTAATAAGCGGTAAGTGAAGGGTAGATGCAGGCTTTACAAAAGACAAAATTTCGCAAATTGTTTACGGTGCTGACCGGGCACCACGGTTTGACCCTTAACCCGAATTAATCACCGATATCATCTCTTGCAATCGTCATTGATTACCATAATTATATTAACGAGATGTCAATTGGTTCGAGTCAATGTTGTGTAAATAATGACCGCCGGTGTATATGGTACTGCTTCAGATGTGGATGTACGAATGAATGAATGGGTTTTGGAGATGGCATCAAATAGTCCAGGACAATTGTGCATTCGAACAAACTACAGAATAATGGAGCAAATCATCATCGAACAGTGAATGACAATAGAATAATGTGAATTTAAAACTGCCATAACATCCCGCAATAGATAATTAATTAATTAATTAATAAAATTTATTGGCGTGTGAGGTTTGTGCCTGTCAATATTAACTATAAAGAAAATAAGTTGTGGCTTAATTTAATTAGGGAAATTATCTTTTGTGTTTGTGCACAGCAAATAACTGCTTTTTGTCCATAAATCACATTACACAGGGCCGGATTTAACTGCTCTTTGGCCCTAGACAAATTTGAAAAAAAAATGCTGTTTTGAAGTTATAACCGGTTATAAATGTTAATCATTTGACGTCGACGTTGACATAAAGTGATTGAGGACTGTCAATGTTGTTGCCAACTTAATTTGTAATTTTGATAAAATTCCCTAGTTTTTCACTAAAATGTCAAGGTCATTAAGAGGTTATTTTATTACGTAACATGTGCGTAATGAACCGTTTTCATAAGTAGTAAATTGCCAATAATGTGTCTTTTTACCTATGGTCATAGAAAAAGTACATGTTGGAAGTCATTTTAAACATTTATTTTTCACTTGTGGTTGTGGTAAATCTATCCCTGACATTACGTCATTAAATCTGATAATTAATATATTGTATGAAGAGGACGTTGTGAAATGACCATTTGGAGTAAGTCGTCGTATGTGTTATTAACTTACCGTTTAATACATGCACCGTCACATTGGCCGGACGAGCATTAGATGGATTACATTGATAATTGCCGGAGTCTGTCGCGCGTGCCTTCTGTATCAGTAGGACGCTGCGACTGGTCTCGCCTCGTTCGGTAGCAACGCTGACGCCACCGCGGGAACTCGAATAGCTTATTATCTGCAATCACATAATTAACAATCTCGTTAAAGGTACTGTGTGTGTGTGCAGCGTGTGCACCAATTTATCGATTGAAAAGTGCGGTTCAAGTCCTGCTGGGTTCTTGGTTTATAGATTTGCGCAGCAGGCGTCGACCTCTAGTCACTTTTCCCTCATTATTTAATATTTAATTTTTATTTAATGGACGATATTCGAGCTTCACACAAAAACGTCGAGAAACTCTTTGGTTCGCCTTGATGTGGCCGTTTTATTCCCGTAATACGTTACTTTAAGTTGACGTTTGGCAGAGTTTTGCCGGCATTGAATCTCCGCTAATAACACGGCTTTAAATCGCGCGCTGCGCTGGACTGATGAAGTGAAGGCGCCGGGAGACATAAATAATCTTTTATCGACTCGTCGGAAAAACTTTATACTCGCTTCTTATACTATTTGAGCAGCTTAAAATTGGCCCTTTTGTACTTATATAGAAATATCTCAAGGCCCGCATTGCATCGTTCTTGTGCCCTAAAGTTATCCTAAATGTTTTGGCAGAGAGTTTTTGCTCGGACGATTTTATCATTAACATCACAAAGATTACTTCATTTGTTGCCTATCTTTCTAATTCGCATTACAGCCTTCAAACACACAATGGATTATGAATTATCGTCGATGTGTTGCGACCTTGTTGTGTATAAGTTCAGCAAGGATTTTCTAATTGTGATAAATGCGCTTGATATGTGCGCCCATAAGAAGATAAATTGATTTCCCTCTTTAGGCGGCATTTAAAGATTTAATTTAGCGTTACGGGCGCCTCTCGGCGTGTATTGAAATGATCATCCAGGGAGTTGGATAACGTTAAAAGCATTATTTATGAACTCACATTGCATGTTACTATACCTAATACTTACGAAGTTAGCTAAATTCGAACTTGTTCGATGCAGTTTTGAATTTTTTACGAAAGTGATTTCCGTGAGGATTTTTTATTTTTCTTGGGAAAAACTTGTAATTTTTAATTGAGTTTTCCTACAATGGTGACCGAAGCGTGCAGCCAAAGTAGGTACGCTTGGTTGGCTATACGTTTTCCTCTGCCATCGAAAAAATTCAAATATTTACATTGAATTTGTTTGTCCAGCATCATCAGCAGGAAGAAAAGGACTACTGCGCGCAGGATCGGTTCCTGTTGGCATTTCCTCCCAGCCTTTAAACGTGAATAGGAGCAGAGACGAAAAAAACGAAAAATACGACCTTAACTGAAGGAAAAACATGGCATCAGGGCGGCATTCAAACAGAATCTCTTGGCCTTCAAAATAAATTATTTAAAATCAATCCGTCTAGTGGAAAGTTTACTGCTCTTATACGACGTACCGACCAAACTGTTTGTGCTTGCATTTTCCCAGCTTACAATTGCTTTGCTATGAGTATTTTCGTCTAGGAAAACCGCGCGCTATCTAATTGCAAACTCCTTCAATCTGCTGACTCTGCCAAGACTCAAGAGCTGAGAGACAAGCTTTATACCTTTCAGCTTTCGACCGACTTTCCACGAATTTTCATTCGACAAGTTTTCCAGGACTTGGAGCAACCAAACAACACTTAATGTACTTGTAGTGCGGTAGTGCCACACTTTCACAGGATCAGACTACAGGATCAAAAAGCTCTAAATATTTATTTGTTCTTCATCTTGAAGTCGGCAAAATAGTAAGTAATTTAATCAAAAATTCCCAACAAATTTTTCCATCAAAAGAACAATGAACCACAAAGTTGAAGTAGAAGGTAAATGGTGTACCCATATGTTTGTCAGCAAACATAAACTTTTGATGCTTTTATCGAAGTTATTAAAACTAGGATGTTGGCGGCACTCTTAAAAAGTTTGCACTCCCCATATTCCTATTATGTCGAAAACAACATTGACTCGAGATTAGGACTTCTATATAAATATATACAAGCGACATCCGGTTTCTGTCCCTCTTCGAGTACTCGTTAAGTACTTCTTGCAAACAAGTAAAGCACCAGAATTTCTCAAGACGTAGCAGGGCATGGCATGCATTCAAAGCACCTTTGAAGGGGTGGTATTAGTGTGATTAATTAGTTTCGAACAGTGTTAGGAAAGAACCGATGCAGATTGGAATTGGAAAGACCTAAAACTTATTGCACGTCTTCATTTTGTATGCATTGAGTCAGTTGTTTTTCCAATTTTAATTTACAAATTGCTTTTTTCCAGCGCAAACAAGTGACGAATTCAAATTCCCCAATCAAAAACAGTTTCTAGTTGAATGTAATCATTAACTTGATGCTATATATGCTGTTCTGTTAGTGAGGGCGAAGGTGAAACTCATTGAAAAATATCAAACTCTGTGCATGCACATCGTGAACTGTTTGAGTTCATTTTGAAAATGTTGCGTTGTTAAAATTGCGCTTGCTTTTCCCCCAGTTTTCCACATGCCTGAAGGGTGTTCTTCTGTTCTTCCGACCCATACGAAATGCCCATCGTTAACTGACCGTACATAGATGTGGACGAACCGATCGAACCGACCTCTAAATGAGAACAAACCAGTCGCATGACCGCGCTCAACAGCAGAGACTTTAATCAATCGATCGCTTAGAGAATTACTCGTTTTGCACCTAACATTTTCGACGGCTGTTCCAGAGATATTAGACAAATAAATGGTGCAATTAAATACGGATTTGTATAACGATCGAAAATAATCATCAATTATCTCCCTCAGAAAGTCTAACTAACTCCGCCAGTAAGCACTAATAGCGCGAAAATAAAACAATAAAACTATCGCAACGCGAGAGGGAGAAATTTGCCTAAGTCGTAACTAAACCAAGGCGTAATTAATAAAAGCGATTTTAACTACTTTATCAAAGTTTGCTGCTTGCTGCTTAATTAATGCGAATATGAGTTTTTGTTTTAATAAGCCATTAGCGACGCCACCTAGCAGACTTCTCTCTTTTCTCCCCGGTGAAAATATTTGCAAATAATTGCCGGCCTGGAATGCACGCACCTTGCCCACGCATTCCGTACATTTGCTCGTTCGCTGCTTGAATGCTCCACGTACGTTATTATTATATTTACTTCTTTAGCCAGGAAGGGGAAGGGAACGGGAAGTGAAGGGAAGCGAAGAGCTGCCCTTTCCTGCTTCATCAACATCACGGCCATCATTCCGGCATATGCTTTTCGGTTTTGTTCCCTCTTTTGTAAATAAACACACAAATGCACAAAGTAAATTTAATATCAAAGAAAATCTTTGTTTGTGAGGTCAGGTGAACGCACTGTGCGTACCTGGTTTACGAATTTGAAGCAACGAACTGACAACTGCTGGTAACCGAGACATTTGATAAGTTAGTCCGGCTCTGGCTCTGCTTGGTTAATTGTAATTGTAGTAAAACCGCACGATGCAGACAGAAAAGGCGAAGCCTTCTGAATATTCCATGCACATAGCGAGTGTCTAAGGTCATCACCAGGACGGGTCAAATGGAGATTTAAGCATTTAACCTTAGGCGTATGATGTTTCGGATCTCCAGCTCGCTTCTTCCTCTTCATCAGGAACAAGGATAAATTTAGTATAAACATACATCACGCAATGTTCACTAAGAGAGGCTTAGCGCACATAAAGGAAGGCTTGCAAGATAATATAATACAAAACTGTTTCATTTTGCGATGTAATATAATAGCGGGTCTAACGGGCACTTCATTGTCCATTCCTGAACTATTTCCACTTTCCACCAGCAACATACATCGATTTGTACGATATTAATCGCTGGAATTACAGCAGTACAACAATGCCTTCTTGTGTACCGGACATTTCTATAAAATCTAATAATACTTCACCCGTCTATGTGGAGTGGAGGTAGGTATATCGGTTCCAAAGTAAGTACGGATCGAAAACGAATTACTTACTGCCATGCGGAAAAGTAATTACGGCGAAAAGTTTAAGTACTTGTTTAAAGCCCCGCTTGATTTTTCCTGGTTAAAAGTTTAAATGATTTTTTCTACTCTCTCGATTTGGATAACTAAAGTGAAGAGCGAAAAAGGGTGGTCTGGTAGAGCCGAAACCTAAACGTAAACGGTAAGCATGGAATTTAATTATTAAAAGTTGAGCCGTTCAATTCTGGTGTTAGGCGAGTGAGTTTGATCATAAACACTTACCGCATCGTTGTGGTTCCAGAAGATGTAAGCCGGCGGTTCCGGACTGTGCCGTACCACGCAGGTGAGGTTGATGGTGCTGCCGCGATCAATGAAAAGCTCCGGTCCGCCGACGATTTCAGTATCTGGCTCTGTAATACAAGAAACGTGATCGGAATTATTATTATAAAACGCACCACTACTATTTCAATAGCCCTAAACAGTCAGCATCCGAAATGTAGTCCCAGTTCTAGGGTCAAATGTTCCGCTTTGCCTTGGATATCTAACCGTCTATCTGGAGAGGTATTGAGTGTATAGCCGAACAATTTGACGATTAAGGGTATCTGCCGTTCACTGACCACTCTCGTCCTCGTCCTCGCAATGCCTGTGCTCTTGGGTCGGTCGTGCCTCATCGTGTATTCAAATTGGTGCGCCAATTCATTTAGCCATCCGCTCGGTGTATAGCCAGCAATTCCCGTTTCGGGTTTTGTGCTCGTGCGTGTGTAAGTGGCTCACCCTTGTAAAGTAAAGGCATAGGCAATGATATAATATCAACAATGTGTATAGACCGCAATCGAGCATTTCGAAGCATTAATTATTCGGCTTAAATATGTCAATATATCAAAGGAATGTTCGGAGAGTGGAAGGGTCACGCAATCAGAAAGCAACTTAAAAAATACACAACAAAATTTTCCCGGTACGATACTGGAATGGCAATGCGGGAAAAATAGTTGAATTACGAATTTGACTTTGATGGGATTTGGTTTTCCCTTTTTTCTTCGCCATCGATCTTCGCCACTCTCCAACTCCACTTTGGCGCTGATGCGATGCTGTTTGTAGCTCGCTTGTATGCCATCATCAAAAGGAGATTTTCGCATGTCGAGGATCAAAACATTTTTATGAGATTTATGTGTTCTTTTCAGGCTGCTTTACGCACCTTCTACATTAGAGGAGCAAATTCAATAAGTATCGAATCGCGTTGCTCTCGTGCTTTGCACCCTTGTAGTGGTGCGGTAATGTCGAAACGATATATCCGAGCAAATTCAATAATGCGACTTTAATAATCAATTGTTGTTAGAATCAAAACGCGCTCCAGCTCACGATAAAAACGAACTGATGTATCAGATAACATTTTTATGTCTGACGTATAATTTTCAAAGGAGCTGAAACGAACGCAATTTCAACAGTCCGACAGATAGATATTGATGTCTTGCACTAAAAACGTTATCGCTTTATCTTTATTTTTAGGTGTTTTATTGCTGATTGTGTTGATTTTTACTTTTATGACAATCATGATGACTGAACGAAAGCGCAGTGGTTTGTCCTTAGTCCTTAGTCATCACCCGCCACACAGAGCGACAGTTTAAAATTAAACGTTGGTCCATTTCAGTTTAGTAGGTCATCCGGTGCAGAAAGTATTTCGTGTTCATAAAGAGTGTTTGTTCATAACCACGTTCACATGTTACCAGCCGACATGTGATGACAGCGAACGCAAATAGAAGAAACAAGACGACTGCGTTCTGCGTTCACCTACAAGATATATGAAATGACATCAGGAGCGAAAATAAAACTCGGTTATTGTTTCGTATGTGGGTTGGCAAGGTTCATAATGTCAGCGTGACATGTGCATGCTGCATGAAGGCCATCTTTGCTCTTATTTTGTCAGCAGTTGAACAACAGAAGAACAGGTCCCAGTTCAGTCAATCTTCGCGTCTCGGCGCATATTCCCATTACACCTAACTTCCATTACTCTCAACGTAATCGTTTATTCAAACCTGATCATGACATGTCATCACCATCCCCAGCATGTGGATGTGCATTTATTTATTTGCCATTATTTTCGCCCCACGCAGCACGCAGCAACCCACAGTGCAGCGCGCACGTATTGAAAAGCGGAAATTACGAGTGTCAGCAATGCACGAGAGAAAATTCTTAAACCATCAAGCAATAAAAAAATGAGTGTTGCTATCGATTGCAGGACGCGTCCTGATGCACACCCACGTGTTCGGCTTCGAGGAACAGGAGTGAGTGCCTGTTCAGGATTTCATAGCGTACCTCTTGCCTATTTCATTGCTGGCAATGAATTGGTGTTGGTGTTTGCGCTATCCTTTCCACACATCCTGAGCTTGCTCCTTCTCACCGACGCGGCGTGTCGGTTCCAGCGTTATTCGCGTACGCGTACGATTTATAGTCACCTGCGATACACACATCCAAACCTACCTAGGCACTCAACCCTCAACCCTACTCAACTACCCCAGCTCCATCCACTTCGCATTCTGGGAATTTTTCCTCCTTACTCCTTACTTCGTTTAGAGGTTTCGAATTCTACGTAGATATAGATTTAAGTGTCCTTGTCGCTCGAAATATTGACAAATACAACGTGTTCGAAAATCACCTAACGACAACAAATAGACTTAAGACACTTTGAACAAACTGTATATGTATGTTGAATCTCATTGTGGATAGTTAATATTGTGCTCTCGAATCCTCATGTAAGTACGGGTAGCGGGCTTTAGCGTGTCCTTGTTGGTCCTTGCTTACGTGCAGAATAAACCGTTAAACCCATATAATACCCGACAACGAATTTCTATTATAGAAAGGCTCTCCCGAGCGTTAGTAGATCTAATCGATATTTATGTATATTCCAACAGGATAGTTATGTATTTTTTATTACCTACTCCATTATGAGTCCCTCGTTTATGTTTATGGAAGCTAAAGCTAGTTTGGTGCAGTTTGTTGAAGGAAGCCGGCCTAATAATAGCTTAGTCAAGGTGCATCGATAAGATAGAAAGTAAACAAGATTAGACGCTTTCTGCACCATGCGCAGGAAGGAAATATGCAACATCGTAGGTCGTTGCACGTTGCATTTGCCATTTGTCGCAAGTTGCATTAATGGCGCAATTTCGTACCTGATATTGTGCATATGCACGCAACGCGTTGTTGCCACCCTCAACCAACCAAGACTATACCTACCAATTGTAAATTAAAACTAAATACTCATGGTTTGCAATTGCAATATTCAACATGCAACAATAGAATGAGATCCTTACACTATTTAATTAACAATGTTTTGTTCACATTTGCATAAATGCATTTAATTTTAATGCGCCTAGTATTATCCGACATAAGCACTATAACTATATGATAATTATAAATAATACCGCATTCGATTGTCCAAGCTAATATACGTGAATTGCACAATTTGGATAAAAAGCTATTTAGAACTAATTGGAAATTGGAAATGTATTTAATTAATTTGTTGTTGTTGATGTCGGATCATTTACAGCTTGAAACTACCTACTGCTGCATTCATTAATTAAAATGTGCGCAAAATAAATTTCAGGCAGATTTCCGCAACCTTATCACAGCCAACAAAAAGTTGCACACAATAGGAATGTGTGCATGTTAAAAAGCATTTGAGCATTGTGCTGCATGCACCTGTTTTGATTAGTCGCGACTTTTCACATTTTCATGTACAAATTTCCGCGTTATCAATTTTATATTTGTGTGTTGTTTAGTTTGTATCATGAGAGTGCTTTAATAATAGGTTTCCAACGTGGCGCACGCGAATCAAAGAAAATAACAAGATAAGAAGAGATTTCAATGGTTTGATGTGTCACAGCGTGGCCACACGGGCATAAATATGCAAATAAATGAATGGATGTACAAAAAGAAGGCGCTAACAAAATCATGTCATGTTATGAAAGCTTTTATGAACGTAAAAAATGTACTCGAAGAATAAAAACGTAATATTTGTCTTGGTGGTAATTTATTTTATTATTTGTTGTTTACATGCAGCAGCTTTTGGAAACTTTTACCAGGATGTAGATAGTTTTAAAGTCATAGTTGAAGTTTGGCGTAATTTAAATAGTCAGCAAAGGAAACCAAGAGGGGCAAAAACACATAAAAAGTCTGTTTGAAAATTGAATTTGTTTGTAATACGTCATGACGTGTTCCACTTTGTGCTACATGCGTAAAATTCTATTTTGTTGTGCGTAACGCATTTAGGTGAACGTATATGGTTTTTTGTTGTCTTGTCTACTTTTGGTACTTTTCAGGTTTTTCTCATTCGTGGGACGTTCAGTAGGGAAAAAATATTCCCTTTATTTATAAAAGTAAATTTCTGCACATACAATGTGCTTGCACAAAAATGGAAAACAGGTAATTTCGAATGTTTTAAACTCAAGTGGCGGACACATTGTAGTTCCGGAAAAGTGGAAAAGTTGCAAAAACAAGAGTCGCCTAACAACAATAATTCACTTTTATCACCTTGGCGAAATGGTTTCTTTTAAGTACCGCTTGGTGCTTGCGCCTTGTTTAACATAAAATACGTTTTTAAATTGCGCCAATTTTCAAATATTTTTATGCGACAAACGCAAGAGCAACAATATTGTACATTGTATATAAATTTCGCAGACAAATTTGACGCAACGGCCCAATGTAAACGCACTGCATGTGCCTTCCATACATATTTTTCTTCACCATGTGTTTGGCCGCCTCGTAAGTTTTCCAAAGTCGACAACGACGACGTACTTTAGGGGGAAATTTATGCTGGCATGTATGCACGCTGAGCTGATCCCTCACACTCGTGGCCTAGAAGCGAAACGTTTATTCTTTATTGTTGTCTTTGGATTCGTGGATTTCGCAAAAGACGACGAGTGTTTACTCTTGCGTGAAATCTAAATCAATATTAGAATGTGAGATTTTTCGGCCCTGCAGCCTAGGAATCCACCACAGCGCGAGACAGTAAGCGTGGAGACATGATGGCGACAGATATCAACCGTCTAGGATGAGGAAATGGGGAAAACTAAGACTATAAGAGGTAAAGCGATGCATCAAAGGGCAAACAATTCAAGCGCTTTAGCATTTTAGCCGAATTGCAAACCATTATTTTCCATACAAGCAGCAAAGACAAATTTCGCCGGAACTTTCAGCACTTGACTATGTTGAATGTGCGTGTGATGGCAATTTTAAGTTTTCTATGATGCGTTCAGATGGAAACGTACATCATGAACGGGAAGAAGAAAAATTGACAAATAAAGGTACAAAAGAATGAAAGAAATGTATGAATCACACAATACGCATAAGAATCACGCGAAGAATGGGCAAAAAAGACGTGTCAGAATTTGCGCGCGCGCTCTTTTGATCTATCTGAAGTCTGAAGATGAAAAGTAACACAATACGAGAATTTGTCGGCCGGATAAAGAAATTCAGCCATCATGTAGAGATGCGTGCATGTCATATTCGTGCCTGCTCACATTCACTATTGTTATTCGAAGATGGAATATTGAGGTAGACGGATCATAACACCGATAAGTATTGGAAATAATACACAAATTGCAGGTTATTCCACACCTTTGAACTTCAAACTTACAATTTTTATTTACACTAGCCGACTTTATACCCAAACCCATATTTAAAAGTCCGGCTCTGCAAATGTTTATTTATCATTTAGCAGGCTTGGTTCTTTGAGCATGCGGGAAGCTAAAAAAGGAAACGAACGAAAAGCAAGTTGAAAGCAAAACGCTTCGAGCAATACACGGTTATACGGCATCCAAGGAGCACACTGCGGCTACGGAATGGTTACGTAACGACAGGACGAAAATGCTACACAATCCAGCACTGAACATTGAACGGTAGACGATGACGACTTTCGTCCACCAAAAACGTCTGCTTGGTACCTATCTACTTCAATGCCCTATTCTATTTGTATTATCTTTCTGTCTGCGTGTATTTGTTGTTGTGGCTTCGAGGCAAATGAAAATCTGTGGATCAAGCATAGTTTTCCAAGGCTTCCATGCGCAACTGCACATAGTTTGTGATCTCTTGGTACGGCAATTTCGGTTTTGATATAATTTGTTGCTCTTTGTCCAAGCGTCCATTTCGCCGAAAGGTTAGCATTAGAAATTTACAAGAAAGGATCAGATCAATTTTTAAAATGTCGACCCACATCTATACCCACTAAAGTAACGGCAGCAAAAGGACGAGTTATCCTTTTATCTCCGAATTGTCTACTGCGTACTATTATACTAGGACAATTCTCATTTCGAACGCGGGCGCGTTCTGCCATGAAGAAAACTCTTTATGGAAAATAGTGCGTTTAAATGGGCCGAATGCGGAAACGCTTTTGGCGTCTTTTTTCCCAGAGAGTCCTTTATGCTTATAATAATATATCCACGCAATGTCCCCTCATCCTATGCGATGTCCATGCCGGAGAGCCGGAGAGGAAAACCAGAGCCATCAAATTCGTAACTGGATGTTATTCGCCCTTTTCTTCCTGCAGGACTCGCAAGCGTGTGCAAATGTAGTCCAACACAGACTTTGTCCTTGTAACTCTATGTATAGGTATGCGTTTGGCTATTGTGCAACAATGTGTTGTGTATTATGATAATACACGCCGACCCAAATTCCCATTTTGAACGTTTTCATTTTTCCACTGCAAGATTTGCTCATTTGCGAACAATGTTTACTTCATGGAAATTACATTTCCAATCCTATCGTATTGTTGAGGATAAATCTGCATGTGCGCATTTAATTAAATTACAAGCTGGATTGAGTTGGTTCGGTAAAATGTGTTCCTGAAGGTAAAGCTAACACGTGGCAGAGCACAATATTGCGAACAATAAATTCTTTAACCGAAATAAATTTAACAATCTACTTGCGCAGAGTAAAGTTAAGTTTTAGATTGCATTACGCTATACAACATGTTCCAAATTACTAAAGCGTTCCAAAAAGGCAAATTTAATTACGAACTATATGCAAAGTTCATTGCCACTAAGAAGTGCATAAGTAGTTAGGCGCAATCAAGGGGTTCTGAAGATAACGCTTTCTTCCTGGAGTTTCTGCTTCTTTATAATGCACTATCTTTTAGTACAATTTGACAAGCGAGTCGGCAACGCAATCTAATTGGCTCGTAATTAGATAATTAGTATGCTACTTTCTTGTGCAAGATGCAGACTTCGAGACTAGCTTGGGTTTAATGAGACTGCTTATGTCCTCGAAGATAATAGAAACACGCAAATATGAACAACTTGCAAGCAATTTCATTAAGTATAATGCTCTAATGCAACCATATTGTATACATTCAATGTGTACAAATAGGATTGTTTCTTTATTTCTCTATATAAATTTGTTCCAACAAATTAACGAATTGAACTAAATGAAGCAATTTATGAAATTGCTGGACTTTTATTGATAAATGATCATTGACGTGTTTATTATAACAATAGCAATCGAATTTGGAACTAATTGGTTCACAATGAAACCGCTATAAATGTGCATCTATGCAAAAGTTTAGCTGGATAATTTTAAAGTCTAATTTATTGACATTGTAATTTATTTTGTGAAAAACGCATAATGCAAATATACTGCATCGGCGTATTTGTTAATATTTATTTATAATTACAACATGCCAGATCAATATTTGCATTCAGCATTTCAGTGCGTGGCAAATACTGTGAATGCAGTTTCTATACTCGCAGCGAAAAGGACTTCTGCCGTTTGACCTTCTGAAACTTTTTAATTAATTAAAAATATTTCACATGTGCAGTTGGAGGTGGATAGATGTGACACAGTCACTCATTTGCTAACATCATGTCTATATGAAAGTGTCATGGACAAACACATTCAGCCTTTGCGTTGACGAGTTTTAATTGAACAAGACATTTTTTCCAACTGTGTTTGATATGCGTGATGAAAAAAAACGCCGCATGAAAAACAATTTCGAATGTTTTGACTTGTTACATTAACCGATTACAAATTAGTTTTAATAAATGAGGAAAAAATACGAACTGGATGAATGTGGTCGTTTAAATAATTCAACAACTGATTACTGTTTGTACGCCTATTAGCTGATATTTGCACATTCGTTGTATTTACTGAAAATAACGCAAATACGGTAGCGCCGTATAATCTCCGTTTACAATTGAGATTTTTAAAAAGTAGACTTGGAAAAAATTTTCAAGTTGGTAATCCTGCTGACGACTCAATTCTGAGTTGCCATATGTGTTTCGAATGTATGATAGTTTCAATCAGCTGTTCCATTAATTAATTATTTATTGACTTTTACGAATATTAAACGTTTACGTGTTGAATGTTTTTGTTTAATCGCTATAAATAAATTTTCGTTAAATCTGGCAACACTGCAAATATTGTCTAAGTTTATAAACATATTTTATGAAAACAGCCTACTTTAAAAAATCTCAATCGTGAACGAAGTTTAGCTAGGATATCAAATATGTATGACTATGCATGGCTTGTTAATTTGTCTGTTCAAACAACAAACATCACAAAAAATAAAACTGCGTATACAAAAGAGGCCCACATGAACCGAGTGCGTAATATATGATAAAACAGATAGAAAATTTTAATATCGAACAAACAATACCCTCGCTTTTATATCAGTGTTATAATAGGCGCGCATAATGTGCGTGGCGATGGTTAGAAAATGCTATAGAGCGATATTCTATATTAGATTTGGTCGGAAATTGAAGTAGGTATTCGGTGGTTATTTGTTATTAGATGCGTGTTTGTTATGCATTATAATCGCGTTCGCACCGCAAACGCACAGAAGAGTGAATGCAATGCATGTGTGCCAGTAACTATCAGAAAACCATAAAGCAAACACTAAAATTGCCTTTTCGCGCGCGACACAAATGACATACGCGCTACATTTATCTATAGGCCGCAAATAAATAACGCGCTAATGTTTTCTGTTTCCATTGCTCCAGCAATTTCATCCTTTTCATGTCCTTTATCCTTTGACAACACTATGCAAATAACAGTATTACAAATCCAAATTGACACGATTGTCGCTTTCAGTTTACGTGTTTATAATTTATTTATTGGTAAATCGTAAGCCCATGCACGTACAAAATATCCAATATGAAATTTTTCTTCATTTAGTTTTCTGGGATTTTCTTCGCACCTGACTAGGACTAGGACTAGGTATAAATATGTCTATCGGAATGCTAGCTAGCCAATAAATCATTAAGATAAATATTTTTTCCTCGTTGACACAACTCACACATTTTGCGTGTTTCGTTTTCGTTTCATTCGTTGTCGAGTTTTCAGCGTGCACGCAGCGAAATGAATCAAGTTATATGCTCGTGGACAGTTCCATTACGTCTTTCCAGCAAGTCCTCGACATAACACATGCGGACTCTTATTTTCCACTTTCTTCATTCACAGAGCTATGTACGGGAGCGAGTGTTAGGTGTAGGCTCAGTTGATGTCTGCCATAAATTTGCTATGCATGCCTCAATGTCTCACCGTGCTGAGACGGCTCTGTACATTCTCATACAGCACATGTAGAGACGCAATAGTAGTTTATAAGCTTCTGCTGTGCGCCCTTCTTCATCTCGTTGGTTGAATATTAGGGCGGAGACGACGTCGCTGCTACATTTTCTATTAAAAAGCTCATGCAGTATTCATTATTGTATCCAAAACAGGACGAAACGGCAGCGTGAGCCAAACGCGAAGGCGAAGAGGAGAGCAGAGAAAACACGCGCATATATAAAAACGGCACGAAATAAAAACGAACGGGCATCCATTTGTTATATCCTGAAGCGTACATGTCGTCTTATTCTCTTATATATTCAATACGCCAGCATCCTCCGTCCTTGCGTCGTGTGACTTTAATTTTTTCCATGCGGTTGCTGTGGGCTGAAGGTGGTTGTTATTGCCGAAACTGCGGTCTTCTTATTAATGACCTCGGCAGGTTATTTATTATTAATACTTTTGAACGGACGGAGCGTAAATAAGATAAGATTTTATATACTTTTGCGTATTTTAAATATTCATTCATCTAATGTGATACCTCCAACGACGCAGCATCATGTTTTCAATACTTCCTGACTCATCTCGGGCTTTAAAGTCTCAAAAGCACATCATCGTGTTGTTTTTATTTTTAATCTGCCTGAACTTGGTATGAATATTTAATTTATTAATGCAAAAAACGTCGACATTGTTTTGGAGAAAGACAACAAAAACATCAAAGCAAAATGTTTAAATATGTTGCAGGACAAACAAGCAGCGCTTTTAGCCTCTCGCTGCTTGCGGGATTGAGTGTAGAAAATGCATTATTATTTGCGAATGAATTATTACCATCCCGGCAAGTAATTAAACTAACATTAATTCATAATGTGACGGCACAGTTATTACCTTCTATGCATGGACATGTGCGTCAGTAAATGCCGCATTACGAAAATAGCTAACCAAATTATAAAATATAAATTTACATATTGCTAATGCAATTTTCCGTTAATGCACAGATAATATAATTAATTTATGTCTACCTAGGAATACTGTGCGAACAGTAGAACTTGCATAATGGCCATTTACATGTGAAAATGAATAATGCGAATTTTGTGGATTTTTTTACACATTATTTTTCCTCTAATTCAAATAAATATGCGTAAAATATTTCGTTTGGCAATCTAATTTTTGGAAAGAATGTGATTAATAAGTTGGTAAATGTTGGGTAAAAAAATCGCAACTCTACGATTGCTTAGGGATCAACCATCCACATAATTCATTTTCACATGTAAATCGCCATTATGCAGGTTCCACCGTTCGCACAGTATAACAAACTGTGCTATACATATTTGCATTGTGGATAGTTTTTTCATTGTGCAACCGCTGTGTGTACTTACCAATAACAGTGAGATGAATAAAATGACTAAGATGCGGCGTGGAAGACACCTGGCATTCGTAGATGCCCGAGTCCCGATGCTGCGGGTACTTAATTTGTAGTATCCAGTCTTCTGTATGGGGCTGATGGATGGCTCTGAATCGCTGATCCGACGTGTACGTGTACCTGCCCACTGTCAGCAGGTGCACGTCTCGATGTCGCACCCACGACACCTGCAGAGATATCTGAAAGGTTTTACTTGTCACACCAAAGCACAAGCTCTTGCCACTTAGGATATACATAAATTAAAAATTTAATACACACTAAAAAAAATTAATCGAAAACTACATTTGCATTTGTTTTGAATGAGTCAATAGGCGAATTTTCATGTGGGCCCGGCGCCTCCACATCGAACCGTCATTGTATGTGTAAGTTTATTCATCAGAAATTTAGGACAATTCATTGCAACGTAATTTCAAAAATAATTTGTTTGATTGCTTTTTGCAAAACAAATTATAATCAATTTCATATAATGTAGTTTGAATAAAAAGGTTTTTTGCAGGACCGGCTTTGCTTTTTTCAATTTTTAAAAGTGTTATAGCTTATACGTGTGCGAAAAGAAACAATATGGTTATAAAAGAGGCCGTGGGCAAAAATGCTAAGCAGCTTTGCAGCTTTCCAACACGGTGAATCCGATTGTGTTGTTGTGGTGTTGATAAAGCTTATCAATATCAAGTGCGCGCACGCGTAACATTTGAATTCTCGTGCTCAATTTGTGAATGTGGTGTGCATTAGTAAGCGTCTGCGTTGATGCATGTGTTAACTACACGTGTGCACTACACTACTTACCGTTCTGTTGGCCAAATTTTTAACACGGCAATTAAGATAAGCCGTCTTGCCGAGCAGTGCTGTGACGTTCTTCGAATATGCAATGTCGAAATGCGGGCCTCGCGCGCTGTTTGCATTTCCATTGCCCGCGGCTTCAGCGGCTAGCGAATTGCCGGCCGCACTACCACTGGACTGCACTGCGCATAATACTGCAGAAAGAAACAAAAAGTTTGTCACATCTATTTGCAAGAGGATTAACGGTTGCTACATTAAAACACATTTAACTTTCAGTGGCAACTGGCAACTAATAGGAGCGGACGAGTGCGGTCCTGCCTTTTCCGGCACTATAACTAACAGCATAAAATAATTTTGTAATGGCAGTTGTTGTTGTTGTTGTTGTTTAAAAACACAAAAATGTTATTTGTCATAGCTTGTTTTATAAATGAGGATTTCATGTCCACTGTACAATTTGTCATCTTTCGGTTGGCGATAGCGCAACATTTAAAATTGCGCATTCATTCAATTTGCGCATAATTGCAGCTTGTTTTAATTTAGTCAGTGGTACATTTTGGCGAGCACTGTCAAACTATACGTATAGTTTTTGGCGTGGTCTTAATTAAAATCGTGCAATTGTCGGCGTAGAAGTGTAGGTGTCGTTGAAACAAAATTAATTAGCTCGTGATGCTAATAGCCACGGCTGTAAATTTTCGTATAGTCAACTTTAATTTAGATTAAATATACACACAACCGCACGGAATTCACTGTCTGATATTATGAACTCCTCCACTCAAATACAATCAAGAGCGACTTAAGTAAAAGCGGGGAAATCGTCAGCTTCATATAATGTGTTAAAATAGTTAAACTTTTCGAAACTATTTAAAGGACACAGCGAAGAGGGTTAGAAGCCGAATTCTTGATAACTCTTGATTAATATCTCTCAATTGACATATCTCCATAAATCATTAATAAAACGATAAAACCGCTATTTGAATTTGTGCAGAGCATGTTGTTACCCTCGTTTTGATTTTCAATAGTAAATGTTTTAATAATGTAAATAAAAGCATTTTCTGTTTATTTAATAAAATAAACAATTCGTTGTTTTATTTGAGTATATACAGAACAAGTGGTGAATGCATTAATATTGTCTTTTACAGTGTGTAGCTAATTTACATTCGCAATGAAAAATGCAACATTTGAAATCACTTTGTATACCTACATTGTTGGAATTGATACGGCGGCAATTTTGCAACCATTTGCAAAAACAATACATCTCTCGATTCGAATACTTTTGCCTTCTAGTCGACATTGGTCACACATTGACCGAATTTATTTTTGATACAGCGACGCAGTGCTATCTACATAGCAAGGGACTTCATGCATTTTTAATTTATTTAGCCATTTGCAATTCGATTCGATGGTATTGGAAAGAAATCTATATGTGTGCATGCCTAATGTCGTTACATTTCGCTCGATTTGCGCTCACAATTGCCTGCTTTTCTGCTTGCCTGCATGCTTGTATGTCTGCAATAAACCAGCAACTATACAGTGATAAAAAAAAGAACAAGCGAATCTAGTCGCGGGCGAACCATCCGTTTCGTGCACGTACTTTTTATTGGCAATTATTTTTAGATTATATCTCATCGGCATCAGGGCAAGCAACAAACGCAGCGCATTTTATTCCGGTTGGCGAACAGAGCACAGGATATTGTGATTTGATTCAGTTTGATTTTAATGCGATGTTGCCGTTCACCAAATTGCATATTGTTATTTACCTTGTGCTTTTGTGTGTTTTTTCTACTATAGTCGTTATGATAATATCAAAAAAAAATAAACGTTGTCTAATCATAAAAGTTATGAATTGTTTGAGGCCACTTTGCGATTTCGTATTGTGAATTTGTGAATGCTGAGTGTGGAGGCGCCGGGCACAGCGTAGACCATTGACCCGTCACAAAGCTATACGTTATTTAATATTGCACATACAATAAGTTCACGTGTTTCATATGCTACACTTTTGTTTCATTAAATTATTCAACAAAACAAATGTGAGAACAAAGTGTATGCAACTTTTTAAATCGTAACAAAAGCCATTCTGCGATCGATTCAGACCCTGTTTCAAGTTGCAACTCACGCTGTTGCTGCTGGTGTTGATAAGTGCATGATAACATAGACCATTGGATAATAATAATGAAATCGCATATTCAAAAGTATTCATTCGTTAGGCACAAAGCCCTCATTCTGTTCCCTTATTTGCTAACACGAAAAAGTGGATAAAACACATACGTGGAAAACACATTATTGCCAAAAGATCGATAATTCCACTTCTATTCTACACTATACATTCATACATGTAGGTAATAAAATTCAATGCCCATTGCGTTTTCTATTATAGCCTTTAGCATTTTGTATCCGCCGACGTCGCTTTGTATTGTAGAAAAGGCACTAGCCGTGCATGTCTAAATAGGTTCACGTGGTCTTTTCGAAAGAAAAAATGAGATTATTTGCTTGTGCGGGAGTGTATTGTGTCTCGATGTGAAATGTTCCTTATTCTTAGAGTAGAATGGACGAAGGTGCTCGTTTTTGACCCTTTCGCAGCGGGCATGCTGTGACGTGCATCCAAGCATACACTTTTCGTTTTCTATCTGTGGCTATTCACATTTACAATCACATTGGGAAGTTGCGAGGACTCGAAACGACGAAATCTGCTCAAATCCATTTTGCATCGGGAATATTGCGGCCAAATCAAAATATGGCACAAGCGCATCTTCGATTCGTCGATGAGAATTGAAACAACAAAGTATGTGCACGTGGTTTGCATAATTTTGTACAACTTGTGCTCAAGTATGCTACCAACTTGGGCGAATTTATTGAAAACTCGATTAGATACACCACTATTATACTTACAAGACAATCTATTGCTAATTTATGTACATTGCGCATCGTTGTATGGAACAAGAAACAACTTGCAGATTGAGTTTAAATTGTTTTAAGACCACAACGACAACAATAAAGCATTCCCCATATAATAACTTAGCGTTTCGAAAGAACAAAACAGAAATATAATAACTCAATTAAAATGCAATAAATTGTAGTTTTGTGTTGAAGGAAAATAAAAGAATTATAAATCGATGCTAAACTAAACGTCTTTGAGTTTTTCGTTCTTTAGCCAAGCCTCTAAAGTCCATTTAAAGTTTCGTGTTTTTCCAACTATTAACTTCAGCGCTTGAGCACTTAAGCGTTTTTACTGAACAATTCGATCAAATACCGAAAAACCATTTCACTGATCGTTTTCACACTACAACATTAATATTGTTTCACTCTGTATAGGTTTGCGCCAAGGAAAATGGCTTTTCTTTCAAATTAATTAACAAACAACACACTTGCCTGCGCACATTTGCGTGCCGCATGCAATCGAAAACAATGCGCAATGCAATTGTACTGCACACGGCACGAAGAGAAATTGCGATTGAAGAGGTTCGCTAAATGCAATCAGTTGCAAAAACACGAACCCACATGAGTATAGTATTTTTGCATTCCACCAATAAGTGGCCGAACAGAATCACCTTTGCGCATTCATGCAATTACTCGCTGTCTGTTCTTCATGCTCGCAAAGTAGATGCGGCCCTGTTGACTTAGGTCTAAATCGAAATGGGATGTTGGTGGGCTTGGGTGGGTATGACCCAATAGTTGGATGCTTCGTACGTTATGCTGCATGCTATTTATGAACCCCTTATACTAGTGCGGTAACTCGCTAACTGAGTAAACGAAGTAATGGCAAACTTGCTCTAAAACTAGGTCTCCTTATCCTTATTGAGTCTCGCGCTCTCCATGGTCTAGTCAATATTACAATATACGCGAAATTAGATTTCATTAAAGCGCTACTTTACCATTGCGAACACGCTTGTAAAATTGCATTCTCAAATATTTTAACTCTAGCTTTTCAGACTTAACTGAATAAGGAACTGATGTCCTAGTTAACTCAATTCAAAGTTTAAAAGACATTTCGCCGACGTTATGTAATAAGTTTGCGCACCTAGGCAAGCAGCTCAACGCAAAACATCTCAGATGATGGCTATGACACTTGGGCTAAAACAAAAGACCTGTTTGTGCTTTTAGCCGACCTCATTGAATTGTTTTCAACCCGATTTTCACGCTCCCCGGTGAGCAACCAAGCGCAACCTCTGATATCATACATTACGTTCTTTGTATTTGCACAATACGCAAATACGGCAAATATATTTTTAGTTTGAAAAAACGAATAACCGTAACATAAAGAATGTGTACCAAATAAGCGCTGTCAGCGGCGATACAGGTGAAACTCATCAAATGAAACACCTAGACGGATAAAAAACGCCACAAAAAACTATTGACCTGCATGCTATTTTTGGTATTATTTTGAGCAAAAAGTTGTATCGATTCGATTAGGCTGAAGCTTGCATTGAAATATTTAATACCAACATAAATAAGGTTTTAATGGCTTGCAAGTTTCATGAGTGTGCCAATACACATTTTATATCACCCTGTATTCATTCAATTTTAACGGTATGGAATGGAAGATGTAATAATATATCAGTGTGTTTTCGCATAACAGCGCACTTATAGATTGAACGTAAACTCTTGGCCATAACTAGTTAATTTTGAATGAGGCGAACATTACAAGCGCATAAAATATAAATTAAATTTTACGACTATTGCGCTGATGCCCAAATGGTGTACGCTCACAACACCGAGGCACTCAGCGTTTACAAATTTCGAAAAAGTGCATCCTTGCATTCTGCATGTGCAGACGAATGACCAAAATGTGCATCATACTTACTTATGCATACCACATAATCGTAAACCTTCGCTCTTCGCACTCCAACTAGTAGCTGCATCAAGTGCTAGGAGTATGTCATCAAAGGACATGGGACAAAAGACAAAAGTCATGCCAGTTTTATGTCGTGCCATTTGCCGTGTGTGTCATAATTTCGACTTTTGTAATATTCATCATCAGCACATGCGGTTTTGATGGAGGCATTAAATTTTTCTAGCTTCTTCAATCCTGTAATAACCTAAACAAACCTCTAATCCCTAAAAACTATAACACCCTGTTGACAACGACAAACGACAACAAAACAACCAGGACACTTCAAACAAGCGCTATTAGTAAATATAAACCTTTAATGGCACCGATGCGCTGTATAGCGATAAAACCCGACAGGAACGGACTAACAATTTGCCTAATATGCATATAATGCGTGGGACTATAAAGCATTAAAATAAGCCAGCCCTGTCGGCGTAAAGTGTGAAGAGGCACAGTTATTTACACTTTATTACCCACAGCTATCAACAGTCTGTTGTCTTTGTATCTTCAGTGCTTTGATACTTAAGCATGGTGAGCGCATCTTTTGCAACACCTTCAACCTCCGCGTACTTGCTTTACAACGACTAGGTAAGTCCGGAAACGTTCCCGGCTTAGGGAAAATCTTAAGGAAACCTTAAGTTTGTATACGTAGCAATATCTATATTTATTCTAATTAATTCCGTCAAACGTTTACGATGGGGATGTTTTGGTCTATGATAGCAGGGCTCTTAGCCCTAATATTAGAATATTATTTTATTATCGCTGTTTGCGGGGACGTGAGCCATCTCAAATAGGACTATGTCGCAGAAACAGGACGCGTCTGTTAAAAGATTATTCATGTTGAATGCTAGCAGCAGAACGAACAGAAACGTGAGCACATTCAACATTGAGAAATAAAGTAGACAGCAGACAGTTGCAGGGCAAACAAACACTGAGAGTCAGAAGGCAACAAAAAAAATTAGAAAAACGACTGCCGGATTCGGAATGACGTTTTAATTACCTCGACAAGAGAGCGCAGAATAAAACCGAGCACGCGGCTTGATGTATGACCGGGATAAAGTCAACACAAACAGGAAACGCGAGAGATGAAACCTTTTAATTGTCACAGTAAATATTTACTTGGATATACATGCAATATATACGAAATTAAACTAAAGTGAATAAGTGCACTGCTACTTTTATTGTTGTGTACAAATTGCTATGAAAAGAGGAAAAGCGCGCGGTTTTTCGCCATGCGTTTTTAATCGCATAATTCATTTATGCATTAATGCATTACCGCCGAGTGACGTGCGCTTGAGTAATGATGTTTGAATGGAAATTGAGCTACATTGATTGGAATTATGTTAATATTTTTTTACGTGGAAAAAGCGGAAGTTTGCTCAGTCTCGGTTGTTCGTTTTTTCGCATCAAACATCCTGAGATCTGGGACTGGGATTCGCGCGTATGTTGTATATGTGCCCAATGTTTATAATACAAAATTGCCCAAAAGTTCATGATTGACGTTTATTGATGATCGATTTTGGTAGGTCCTCGACAGCACTGGATGAAAACTAAACCGATCCGTCTTGGTTTTGACATGACGGTGTGCGTAGGCACAGGACACTTTCAACACTTGAAGCCAAAGCAAAAATCGAGTTTCTTAACACATGATCAACTTTTCTTGATCCTTGATACGCCAGAATTTTAAATAAGACAGTCTTAAGTTTTAATTTAAGGAGAATATTTATTTTTTGCATGGAAAACAGTTCGACTTTTATTTTCTCATCGCAGCGTAGTTTCTTTGGTGGTCTCAAAGGTATTGCAACGAGTTAAGAAGGAAAATTGAAATGCCGAACGACGGACGTTTTCCACAGCGCAAAGAAAACGACTCAACGACAGCATCGATTTTTTGTCGTCCTCCGAAGCGGCCTCTAAATTGGTACAAATTGTTTTTTAGTTCGAAAGGGAGCTTTTCTAAATCGACGGGATAAGATTGTATATATTTATCTCGACTCACGACTCTTGTGTGTCCACACAACGTGTTTAGACGAGTCGGCTTTCTAGATTGTGATGCTGTGTTGGTCGCCTGACTCGCGATAGGCTCGCCTTGATGTGGACGAATGGAAAAGATACTCTTCAAATGAAGGACTTAAAGGAGTAAATGACCAAAACGCTTCTCTAGATAGACTCGACTCACTCCAGAATGGCGATACACGCAGCCAGACGCCATCGTCGGACGATATAAAGAGATGGAAAGATAGTGTTGTATAAATGGGCTGCCACTTTCGTTTCAGGACTGAAGAAAGTAAGAAAGCGACGCGATCTTTTTCGCATCACATCGAACAACTTTCGGTTTCAAATAAAGCAAATTTATTTCAAGGAATGCCGTCTGCCAATTATTATTGGAATGGTTCATTAAAGTTTACAATTTTGTTAGAAAGAACTTGTTCGTGTTGTTATTCAAGCACAATACAAACTGATAACTTTTATAATAAGATCATTACGAACAATAATAGAGACTCTGAGGGGTTTTGCGAGAATCTCGTTAACTCGCGGTATATTCTCAATTGAAGGGGAAAACGCAAATTGTAGATATGAGAATAAAAAACGCCGGGGAGACTCAATACTTCTAATAAACGTAGAGTAGCAATGTCTGCAAGACTTAGTTGAAAGTTATGCAAAGACGACGACAAAACGAGGTACGACGAGCGTCATGATAATAATAATGGCATTACTTGTTTGTATACCTGCTTACATTCAGTCGCGGAAAATGCAAAAGGCAAAAGAATGGCAAAAACAAAACAAGCATGGAAAATAGCGTGATGGATGTCATTCTTGCACTTGCACAACTCTGTGTATAGAGTCATAACAGTGCAGTTTATTGTCCTCGTGTCGTCGTAAACTGTTATCCACCGACGACACGAAGCTTTTGCTTTTCCGAATGCAATTTCAAATTTTATAATCAGTTCGTGTCAAAGTGCATTATGCGATCAAACATGCAATTTTTGCTTTGAACTTTCCAAAAAGTGCAACGACAAATAGATTATGTCATCTAAATTGAAAAACGAGAAAATGTTAAAAGTCTTGTTAACATATTTAAACTTTAACCATTTCATTTGATGGACGCGCGGACTGTGCATCGTCCTTTTTGCCTCTTTGCGTCCTTCATGTCGTCCTTTACACTATACTCGGTAAACACACACGTGCACGCCATGTTGATACACTTCCTAGGAGCGAGCATATCGTAGAGTCGAGAAACCTGTTGGGATACCCTTTTAAAATATTTTATAAACTTCTCTCCCAGGGCAAGCGCCAGGACAACCCAAAGCGAGAACGCATCGAAAATATTTGCATAGGGAGTGAGGGACGACGACATACGTTCTCCGCACTAGATAAATATATCCGGGGCACAAGTGTTTATATAGTGTCAACCAGATGACTCCTTACATTTCCGGCATCAGCATCAGCAAGGAAGACAGTTAGCATCCGAGGGTAAAGTGGTCTTCGCGCCTTAAGACGAAGCAGCAGTCGTTAAGCGCGCATAGTTGCTTTAAAATGAGGAAAAACTGTTAGCTAAACTCGGGGCTTTCGCAACTAGCTTGTTTACATGGTCTTGTTGTCTTCAGTATATCCATAGCTACATGCAGAGCCTGTTTATATTTTTTACATGCCCCAATAACGAAGGCTCCTTTAATTTATTTAGTTTTAGAACCCTTCACTAAAACATGTTTGCCCGTTGACTGTAAAAATTTCCAACAGTCATTTATTTATGTATCGCGTATTTTCTGCACTAAAAATCGATGGTGTTTAAACATTTTATATGAACATATAAAAAAAATTATCGTCTGCATTTATTCGAAAAATAGTTATTAATAGTTATTATCCATACGAGTGCGTAAAGTAATACTTTGCACATGAGTATATCGATCACCATATTTTTAATTTATTACAAAAATCAATGACAAATAGTAACTCCACCTATATTGCACTTTTTCAAATTAGAAAGCATGCATAAAATAAACTGTTTTTGGCTAAGGCGTGAAAAGTACATTTCACGCACGCTAAATACAGTATGTAATAAAACTTAAATAAAAGTTGTCTGTAAAAGTTTAAACAACATACGTTTCAAATTTTATGGTAACAAAAGTAGCTTAACCTATTTTGAACTTTCTAAAACTTGCCGAGACCTAACCAGATAAATCGCAATTCAAATGATTTTTGCTAAAAAATAATTTTCATAAAACATATGCCCTGACACCGTGTCTCTATTTTCTTAGCGCCCTAAGCAAACGCCAATATTGACCTAATGGGTAAACCAGCCCTGGCCAGATGGAAAATACCGAGTAGGTGGAGTTGAGCTAAGAGTTTTAATAGGGATTTAAATTATAAACAAGGCAAGCCACGCATATATCTTGCAACATTAAGTATCTCGCTCATTCCCTTTTGGATACAAGCTAAGGTACCCAGCGCCATTCACACCTGGGTGAGATATATTCGAGAATGAACGTTGTAAGGACGTTGCTATACCAGACCGAGCTGAAATAATGCGCGTTTAAGCACTTCGCATACTGAATGTTTCTTCAAACAGTTGCTCTATGCCAATAAACAAGTGGTATTTTAAAGTAGCATGAAAACACTCTGTATATTTATGAAATATCCAACATCTCGGTGATGAAGGTGTGCATAGTTTTGGTTGAACTTAAGGCCACACTACCTTGCTTGGTTTTGGTTTCGACGAAAAAACTTGAAGCGAAAAAGTTGAAGTCACAGAAAATTTTCTAAAAGGAAAGTCATAAATTACCCTGAAAAGCGTACGACGCGCATTTAGGCAATGACGGAATTGTTTGCGCGGTTTTATATTAAGTTTTTTACGCCGTGTTGCTGTGTGTATGCGGCCATGTGAGCGGTAAGTTTTTACATTTTTCTTTGACTTTCGCACATCGCACACTTTTTGTAACTTTTCCCAAGCGTGCGGTTTTGGATATTTCATGCCTGCTGTCATCAAGGTGCTTGCTTGTATCAAGTTAGGCATTCAATTGACTTTTCACTTTGAAAGAACAGCGGGAAATATCAATTGAATTCCAGTTTGCATTCATGCTCAAATATGTACATATGATATTCACTCATTCGTTAATTACAATCTCATTCTTTAGATTGGGAGCGGAATTATGTGGTGCGAACAACGATTTCAATTTTAATTAAATTTTCACGCATTGTTGGCGACCATTGAAGATTATAGAAGGCACGTACCCCATTCGGAAGCGTAATCGAACACGCGGCAAGCGATTCTTTGCACAGAGTTTTACACTTTGCACAATGTTTTGCGCTGTGTTGACTCGATGCTATATGAGTCATGATGCTATCTATTTCCAGTTATTTCTTTTTATACCCAAGCAGAAACGGAAAATACCGAAACTAATAATAAAACTCCACAAAACAGTATTACGAAACTTCCAAAACTAAAAGTTAAACTACTGCAAATAGAGTTATTCAAGTTCATCCCACTTTGAATAAGAAAACATTCGTACGAATTATAGAGGTAGAATGTGTGCATATATTAGTTCTTTCTTCTCCACACATCTATAACATTCGGGATAGTTGTTGGAAAGTTGTCGTTCGTTGTGTTGCCTAAATAAAATTCCGCCTTCTGTTAGGAAAGCAATGCGCGAAATGTTTGACCTTTTGGTCCTTAGCTCATCGTCGTCCAGGCGGGTCTCGACCCTTTTGTATAACAAGTACGTGCGTACACCCGATATCGATGACCATTCACGAAATTATTTCATCCCAATGGCGCATTTTCTCTATCTAAACTAAAGTCGAACAAGTTCGAGTTGTACTCGGCGAGTTCAAGTGGTGCACTCGAAAAGGATGAGCCTTTGGGTTATTATTACTTCAGCATCGAAAGCATACTCTTTAAAGGGCAATTCTAATGAAATATCTATAGGTCAAGTCAAGTGTGTTCATCACTTCAAGATTAATATAGAATATTTTGGCAAGCAAAAATTAAGCACCTGATCCGACTCTGTCAATCTCAAATTCGACGAAATATTTAGAGGTGTTTTATCTGAATAACTGATGGAAAGTGTGCCAACTTTGTAGGCGATTTGCGAATAGTTGACCTACTAAAGTATTAATCGATCTAAACGATTTTTCGTGTAATGACTTTTATTACACATTATAGTTCATCGTCGCGCGACGACATTCGCGAATCTAACAGCAACAACTTGATAGTATGTACAAAACTCAAAATCAATACACTGCTCTATAGATAGATAGCTGGCTCGTTGTTGTGAAAGTTGTGAAGGTGTTAAGATGAAGATGTGCGATTCGGCGTCAGACCGCTGGCGGCTCTTCATAGCTGGGAAATTAATGAGCCAGGGAGGAATACAACGCGCGTCAGGGCCCTTTTTTGACGAGATTTTTTCGTCTTGAGACTTTGCTCGTCCTTAATTCCCTCGTTGGTCCGGACGTTATGACAAATTGGCTTCATTAATAAACTTCAATTACGTAAAGTCCAAAATCGGGCAAAACAGCCACGTTCGCCGAGAGACAGGAAGACGTAGCCCAAAACCATTTAGGGTGGCTATCTGATATATTAAGGGGATGTTTTTACCCTCACTTGGTCAGTTGATATTTCCGTGCTTTGTTGATCGTAATGTCTATTGCGATGGTGCGTACCGAAAAATGCGATTGGTTTGCTGATAAAGGTCAAATCGGCTTTTAACATTTATTACGACGACGGCGGTTGTAAAGAAGGATGTCGGGACAGAGAGGACTCAGTGGCAATGGCGTGAAAGAACTCGATATTCAAATATGCACGCGGATACCAAAATGGGATACTTTATTTCAGGCTTCCGTTTCACTGTCACACATTACAGCCTGTTCGCAATGCGCAATCTGCGGCAATAACGCACGAAATTTGCGGCTTTTAAGGACACAGTGTATGAGGCATGCGAAAGCTGTGCGTCCATATTTCAAGGATTGCGAATACCGAATAGATACAAGCGCGTTCATACATTTTTGCCTTTTTCGTTTTTTGCCATCAGCATCGACGGCCGTAAGTGATATGCATAGAACTCTTGCTTCACTTATGCTTTCACAACTACTCCATGTCACTGGCAATGGTAGTGGTGGAGGCGCGGGGCTCGTCTTGTTAGATCGTCGTCGTCGGATGATCTTAACGAGAAATATGTTCTTTGAAAGACTATAAAATTATATGCACACATAGCTTCGTGCCGAGACGGGATAAGATTTGATGTATTCATAAAATTCCAACATCCACTCTTACCATAAATTTTATTTATGTATCGACTCGCTCATATAAGTAGGCGAAATAAAATATAACTTCATTTTCACTCTGGGTGATCTTGTTGCTTTGGCAAATGGCGTTCTAGACTAGACAATTATAGATAAGATATCAAATTAAAATGTGTCGTTTTATTGCATTTCTACCGTCGTTTGTTTTATTACGCTGTAACGACTGTTTTAATTTATTAAAGAATCACCTTTAATGCGTCCATCTGATATGCATACTGAAATATGTGTAATTACACCATCGTTAATTAAGGTTCATTGTCATTTTGAACCTGTCTCATTCTAAACTCCTCGAGTACTTACTTTGTCGTTATGTGAACAGCTTTCTGCCGTGTGGTGCGTTTAATATGTGATACGTGTTTTATTATGTTTGCTTGATGCTTACATGGAATATGCGTGCTGTTTCAATGGAGCGTTATTCCTTCATATCGACCTTAATGACTGTCGAATGCTAAATATATTAATACAACTCGAGGGGCCGTTGTCGTTCGTCGGGGAATTATCATAATTTCCATTGCATTCAATTGCTCGATGCATATGACGACAAACACTGATGCAATACTCGAGGTTATTAATATTATTGAAGCAAATAACTATTTAATGCACTTCCATGAAACACTCATCAACAATTCACATGTTAATTTTGTTGCTTATACCAACACGAAATTTCAAATTTCGATTTTAATTGTGCCATTTCAATCCAATACTCAATATTTGCTATTTTTCTACTCCCATCTAGTAACACATTATATAACTCACTAAAAATTGTGCCGTAAATGCGATATTACACGGGTTTGTGGATTTTGATCGTTGCCATGATAACCAGCTTTTACCGCACTGGTTTGTTGATTTTGCCATGGCAACCGAATTAGAGCGCCTTGCGTCAAGCGAGTTAGTAAAAAAAAACATAACCTCTATAGAATTAAACGACAAAACTTGTTGAAATTAACATTTGAATTAAAGCACATTTTAAGTTGGTCATAGGAAAAGTATCGTACATTACGTGAGTGGTAAAGGCATTACACACTCGCGAAATAACGAACTCGCCACTTCGCGGCGTCGTGCGCAAATTTTTTCGCTTTATGTGTGATAGATAGGCTCTTTACAGCCCGTGTTATGTAATATACTATTACAAGTTTTGATGTCCGAGCAATAAATAAATAAATTGCGCAATTGATTTCAAAAAGGTCCAGCTTGCAATTTTTCCCCAGATACAAATTGTAAATTAAATAGCTGTAATTAGAAAAATAAATGCGTTTAATTAACATGCAAATTTTTCTGGTCCAGGTTTAGGATAAGCGCAAAATAATACGCATAAAAAAGCCAAAGATAAAACAGGCGACGAACGTGTTCGCAAAGTATTTAAACCCAGAATCTGAATAAGAAATTAAAGTAATACATCGTCCTCTATCAATTTCCGCTCAGATAAGGCTTTCACCATCCTATTCGGTGAGGTATAATCCTCATAGTTCCGTCTGATGCATGTCTCTACTTCCGGCTCAACTTAAATATTTGCATTTTGTGTTAGGACGGGATGAACCAGTAATAAAGGTAAAATCTTCATGCCATAGCAAAATTTCCACACAATGTCGCATACATTCTGCATAAAATTCAATCAATTATGTAAACATTATAAAACACACACGAATGTAGGAAAAATTAATCAAGCTCTCTTGCGATTCAAATTGGTGTATTGTTTTCTATTCAACAACAAGGAAGCGAGAAGATTTCCCAGATACGCTCCGACAGCCTTCACCACTAATTGCGTAACTATTCACAATCAGCATCTAATTGAAACCGCACCATGGTAAATCGTAATCAATGTAATCGATTAATCGACCGGACATCACAATCATCGGCATTGGAAGTGATTACAATCGTGATGTACCTATAACAAACATCGAAATTGATCGAAATAGACAAAAGTTTTTACAATGTGAAAAATTTCCGATTGACATTTTCGTCATGTTCGGCGACGACATGCGCGTGAGCACATCACTGACAGGTTAATAACTTTTTAATTCGTTTCTAAATCCGCCTTTTGTATGGAATTAATCGCTTTAGCAACTTTTATGCGTATCTATCTCGGCAATGTTACCGAGCTGAAATCTTTACCTGGCTGTGTTTCTCGTTTTTTTTTTATTTCATTTTTAACGCATTCGTGCACACAGAGACTTCGTGGACCCTGTTAAGAAATGCCATTTAAATTAAGCCCAGCATGGTCGCGCTTTGCTTTCATGTAAAAGTCTATAAATCCATCAGCGTAGCAACGTTCTTTAAATAACTGCGGATGAGGGATGAACATACCCTTCATACCCGACAACTCATCACGGCAGCACGAAAAAAATGCCGCAAAATCGATAAACACGCTGTCTTAGCTCCCTAAGTGCAAAAGCAATTTAAAAGACATTCAAATATATCGACGCGCGAGCTTTTGCACCAATAAATTGCGCTCCTTCGCGATGTGTTAATTACATTTTAATTAATTAACTTTTCAGTTAGTTGAGACTCGGCGAGCTGTTTATTTCGCAGATTTTTATGCAGACTTGGTGTTGATCGGAGCGCTTAAAAAGTGTGAGAATAAGAAACGATTGGCTGACTAAGAAACTAATTATTCTTATGACCTTTCTCGTCCTCGTATTCTCTCTTGGAACTTATGAAAGTACTCAAAGCTGAGATTAATTAATGCAAAAATTTAAATACCATCAATGGCAGGACGATGTGATGAGATGAGAGTTTCGGAAGAATGGTGGCGTTTTCTCAACGAAATTCCCAGGATTCTTGGCCAATAAAAAGAAAAATACAGGAAACAGAATGAATAGTAGAATTTTCCGTTGGTTAATTATTGAGTTGTATAGTGGAACAAGAACTTGAAGAATTCAGTTTTATAAAAATGTTGCAAAATCTTGAGGTTTCTATTTTATTCTATTATATTTTCTCAAGCGCATTCCACATATTTTTTTACATGTCGAAGTCGTATTCATACGTGTTTTCTTATATGAAAAACGATGAAAGGCCAGCGTGTGTAAGAACTGTACGAATCTAGTAAGCATGCAGCAACGAGCACAAAAGTGTAAGAGTTAAGAAAAGTGTAAAATGTTGCTCGGGTTTGTATAAGAAGAGAGGAGCGCATTCCGGTTGAACTTTCCTTTTGGTTTTCGACACACTGCTGCTTTTTCAAGCAGAGTTTCGAAAATGTGCGCTCCTTTCACGAAGAGACTGAGAGTGTTTGGTACACTATAAGCATTTTCAACGCTGTGCTCTGCTTCTTTTCAAAGATTTAACATCTGTATAAGTCTTATACCTACATGCTTGGTACACGAGTGGCGAAGAATGACATAGCGAGTCGAGTGGTGGTGATTTAACTGGGCAAACATGAAACTCGACAAGATGACAACCAAAACGACAAAAACTCTAGCAAGGAAAATTCCGGATCAAATCAAGACAGAAATTAAAGGATCGAAACAAATCGCATTTCACGATGACTGCATTGCAGTAATTTAACCGTCAATAACATAGTAGCGGCTATAATCTAAAACTTGTACGAGCAACAACCCACCCGACCTAATAATAACAAAACACACGTTAGTGTAGTACAAGTACAATTACAATGCCTCCAAGCTTAATTTTATTACGCACGCAGCCAGCCCCGCTGAAGAGAATGAGTAGACATGTTAAACAAAGCAAACGCGCACGGGGCCATTCTATTATTACTGTTATTATTATTAGACATATCCAGAAAACTAAAAACAACTAACAACTTCAAGCTTCTGCTAACTTTGCCCCTGCATTAGTATTAAGTACATTTAATGGCTTCAGATATTTATTACTGGACATTAACAGCCTTAATTCAGGCTAGGGATTGAATTAAAATTATTAGAAATAACAAATTGCAAAATGGAAAAATGTAATTTGTTTTTTTTTCATCCAACACGCAAAGAAAGTTCGAGAAAATATTTTTCTGGCTAGGCAAGAAATTAATCGCCAAAATCGCTTGTTAAGTGTTCTTTATTTTCAAAATTGACAATGAAAATGTTCAAATTGGATTTATTTTTGTACTAAAAACTTTTATTGAGCTTTACAAATTTATTTTAATTTAATAACCAAATTATTATTTTTTAAGAAGTTTTTCAAAAATTATTTGAAATTTCTTCCACTTACCCGACATTTATCAACAGTATTTATAACTGTTTAACATTTAACTTCACATACAGTAAAATGTCTACCGTAGAAAAGAAAAATCGAACTTTCCATAGGTGTAGGATGAAAAATATTGAATATCAACCGGGAAACGATCACTTTCCCGGATAGGTCAACAAATATCTATTAATGTATACATTGAAATATGTTGTTTCAAACTGAAAACCAATACACATAGTCACAAACCAAAATAAAATAAAAACACAAATGAATGAGAAATCACTATTATAAACAAAGTACCTCAAACAACAACTGAAATAAACCGATATTCTACAAAAGCTCAAAATCTTATAGGATTTTGCCGAGCAGTATCAAAGAAATCAAGAAAACCAAAGAGGTTTACTAGTTTTTAAATAGAGTGCAATTTAAGTAGAATTAATTCTGAATATGATCATGTTTCTCGTTAAAACACAAATAAACTAGAATACAGGAACACGAATGACTGAATTGGTCCATTCATCCAGGATATGACCGCGCATATATGGACAAAGATAATGGAATGAGTGATTGTCCTGCGGAGCATGAATAGGGCAAAACAAAGACAAAACGTTCTATAACTGATGGCCCTGAATAAAGATGGTCAACCCTGACAAGCAACTAAATTAAGAGCGATTTTTTGCCTTTTTGTGCTCTACTCTCTTCGCTTGCTTCTCCAGCGATTACGAAACGCAATTGCCAATTGCAAACAATTTCGATCTATTTGTTATTCTGAATTCGTCAAAGTGTAATAATATGTTTAGCCGAGCCGTTTGCGTGTTACCTATTTGCTTAAACGCGTTTGCTCGACGTCGGTTTTATGTAATAAAGGTTGAGATGTAATTAAGAGACACCAGACTTATTCGTATTCCAGGCGCAACCAACGCAGCAGCGACGAAGAGGCTACCAATTTCGATTTAAATTTATTTAATGGAAATTTCGACGCTGCGAGATGCACATTTCTATATTCTGTACTCGAAGACATAGGCGCCGACAAGGGGGTGGCGTGTAGCGAAACATTATTTTTTCGACGTCAGTTAAATAAAATGCACTTTTTTTCATCAATTTCGGTGTGAAACGTTGGTTCATATTTAACGCTTTAGAAGCAGTAACATAAGTGCCTAACTTAAGCAACTCATATATCATATTAAAACACTAGTTAAATAAGAGGCCTCGTATTAAAGTAGTGTTTTTAAGTACAACATTGGTTGCCTATAGTTATTGTTAGCTATCGCTGCGCTCGTTCGTGAACGTCTTACTCGTGAAAAACGAGACCACTTTATACACTAGGTGCATAAATAACTATTATTGCATTGAAAGTATTAAATTATGCAACAATAATTCTTGTTGATAGATTTGGTGGATGAATAAAATTTAGAAGTATTCACAGATATCTTAATTAATGCAAAAATGGATAACATGTAAAATTCGAAGGAATACATTTGCACCCTCCGAGAAAAACATAAAGTCGGCGCCCATGAATACACCTAGTTTCTAATTTAAAGCTAGTTTAAATTGTCGATGTGAATTCAATTCGCATCTTCGAATGCAAGTGCGATGCAAGTACGAGTAAAGGAAATTGAAGTTTGTTTCAATTAAAATCTTAATGGTTCCACTTTTCCTCGACTATATGTCTGTTCAAATAATAATAAACAACACTTGTTTCATATGATCGTGGGTATAGTATGTATTTACAATATGGAATGCGTGTACATTGCGGTTGTCAAGTGGTAGTTGGTAGTTTTAATGGAAAAATTGTGTGTTTAAGTGTTTATGCCCTGACATGTCACTATGTCACTTTCGTTGAGTTGCCTTCGCGTTTTGTGCTGTGAAAATGCGATGTCTGTTCGTAGCATCTAGTTTTATTAGCTTTTTCGAGATGCAAGTGCATATTGCATGACAAATTTGCAAAAAAAACAAAATTTGGTGTATTTTAAATAAGTGTCAAGTTTGCGTATGAATAATTTCTCCCAAAGGGTTGATTCTTAATCACTCACTTATAACTACTAACTTATAAGACTCCAGACCAATTCAAGTATAATTTAACTAGGAGAGTCTCTCGGTTATAATTAATAATCAATTTTGCTTTAATTTATCGAAAATTATATTGCTATTGATTTTGCTCTTACTTTATATTTTGAACTTTCCGCAGGTTGAGTTCAATTTTCATTAAAGTATGCATACATATTTAATTTATTGTAGTTCGCAACGCAATTTATTAAAATCATAATTAAAATTTTAATTGTTGCATGTACTTAATTCGAAAATTCACTATACAATACAGACACTGACATTGAAAATTGAAGGCTTTACATACTTTCACTGGCTTGGGAAAGTTACAAGAAAATAACTAGAAGAAAAACTCCCTGACTGGAATTTCTAAAACGGCGGCAAAATTAATTAAGCGAAATAATAACATGCGTTCGTTCGAAACAAGCTTACGACGACGACGACGACGTAAGAGAGGCGTAGGTGGTTCGGTTTGTACAGGCTTCAGTTATGTGCCCTTCACCTAATTAATTAATTCTCATCATAAATCACATCAAACATTTATTAAGTTGTTACACACATTAGTTTTGCTCTTATTAAAGTTGATCGCACGTTGAGGATAATTATTGTTCGCTAACCGCGTACCATATTTCAGGTGAAAACTGGCTAAGATGAACAGACATTTTCTTATCGTATTTTTTATTGCTAATTTAATTTCGTAATTTACCAAAATAATTTTTAGTTTTTACCGTCAGTGTGATGTCTGCATGTTGAGGGTTTGACTGTACCTAGAAAAAAAATAAAAACGTGTGGTTAATAATATATTTCATTTTGATTTGAATTTGGTGATATTTGAAACATATTTCAAATTTATTCTCTCCGAGTAAGCAATAATTTTGATTTAGAAGTGAACCAATCCGGGCTTTAATTGCATCACGCTTGAATTTTTATTTCAATTCGCGTATTTGCTTATCACGCATGATGTTTTTTCATTCGGTCGTTATTTATTTATTTTTAAAACAATAGAAATGCACATTTTATTTCCTCATTTTTATTATTTATATTTTTATTAAAACATTTATGTTGTGAATAGATTTGAATCGTATTCCAAATGAATTTAATTCATTACATCGTCATATACATAGAGGAACAAGTTTGGCATTTTTATTTCGTTTTACAATAGTTAATTAGAAACGGGCGAGTGCAGCAACGTGTATAGATCAAAACAAGCAAGCCGTGAAATTAGCCTAAAACTGTAGTGAACGCAGAGAGCTCTCAGTTTCCGCAATTTGAAGAAAACGCAGACGCCAACTTTTCTGCAACTTTTCAAGTTTGATTCCGCTTCCTCAATTCCATCTCCTGCCGGCTTTCAGCATTTCCGAGCAGTGTCAGTTTTGAGCGCACTTAAACATTTGCACTCGCACGTTACAAATACTTAATTCTTGAATCCGGCGAATGTTATATCATTGCCCTCGTGTTCTCATCGCTAACCAATGCGAATGGCTTGTAATAATGTAATTTAATAAGACGAAATTACAATTACATCAAGATGTGCACGAAAGAGTTGGAGAACTAAAATCTCGTCAAATCAAAAATTTAATCAACGGACGTACTATTGCAGCAATGAGTGTGAGATTTGTGAGATTTAATAAAATCACATCGCATACTACGACAATGATATTACAATTAGATATGAATCTCAATGAGAAGTGTTGAATTTGAATGATTTAAAATATGAGTGTGGTAACTTTACCAGACAGACAAATTCGCCTCAAAGTGAGCATCTTGCTCTCAAATCGTAGAAATATCAGTGGGGCGGCGCAAGTTATATGTATAATTCGTCTGCGTGTAAATTTCGCGGTCTTCTGCCTCCGACGATATACTTTATATTAAAACTTAATTAAAACTTGGCCAAGTATTCATCCATGCGGGCCAAAGCTGAGAAGAAAAATAATGTTTAATTTTATTAAATTTTTCCCGGCGCTTTTGTTTTTCTCTGCTTTTGCTGATTACTGGAAACTCGCCTCATGCCGTTTCCTTCCCTTGAAGCCCACAAGTTCGACTAGTTTCCGCGCATTCATCTTAACAGTTCTCGTTTTCGTTTTCTCGTTCGCGAACGGTAAATCTAATCATAAATTATTTTTTCTACTGCTGTTGCTAGAGGTAGCCGGATATCCAATATCGAATGAAAACTGTGAAAATTGGCTGCGACCGAAACTAAAAGTTTGCAAATAATTTTTATCGCGCGTTTGTGAAGCAAAAAAATACGCGCTCTTTAGGGTACAAACAAGTGCGGAATGCGCGCCTTCGGATAACTTTTCTCCTTTCACATCTTTTACTCGGCTAGTAATAAACTTGCCTGTATATGGCGCTGGCCAACAAAAATAACGCCGTTCATTTCCAATTCCAATTCGAAGTCAAAAATTGTTTGCCACGGCGTTTACGTCATCTCGATACGCTGTTGGTTGTGTATTGTCAGCAGCATTGCTTGTTATTTGGCCCGGCGGTGCAGTGGTCAAAACCGACGCGGTGCAAAATGTGCCGGAATAATTCGCGTGCGTCGTAAATTATATTGTCACGTACAAAGAATGCGAATAAATCAATGTTTGTGACTCATGACCAACTAGCGCACAAAATGCTGGAGCAAATTTGGCAAACTCGCATCAGATCGCAACATTTATCTAATGGCTACTTATCTAATTAGAAAAGATTGTTTTTCGAATCTCGTCCTCACTGTGTCGCTATTTATTATGTAAATATGGACAGTCTTAAAGGGTTTTATTTGTGTAAAGCACATAAACCTAAATCCGGGAACTCCTGGCATGGAAGACCAAACACACAGAGATGTAAAAGACTTCCCTCATGCCTTCCCTCCTTCATTCTAGTATGTTAGTGTACGTTTATGTTGGAGCTGCGATAAACGACAAGAGAAACGATAAGAGCGACGCTTCGAAAATGATACCATTTTAACATATGGCCTATTTATGTTGAAGAGTGCGTTCAAAAACTCTCAATGCGCAACGTCAAATAACGTGAATATTTTATTATGTGTTATTGAAAGTATAATAGAAGGTGTATTTTAGAAGGTATTTTGATTAATTACTTCCATTAATTAGTTTGATAGTGAATTAGTGAATTAGTACAATTATTATCAAAGAGATAAAGTGGAGTAGTAGGAAACTGTAAAAACAGTACGAATACTTGCTTTTGTACTGTTGTTTTAACAAATATTAATATATGTCTTCCTTGAATTTCCCATTTCATTATTAGTGAAATAGCGATTTTGAGGCCGCTCGGAGAAAAAAGTGGGTTTGAGTTTCATACTCGCTCTCATCGTTTATCGCAGCTCCAAGGTGAACGTACACTTAGAGAGACCATGCATCAGCAAATATTTTGTAGCCGCGTTGTATTCCTGTTGTGGATATAGTAATTGCAAACAACTTTATGCATAATTCAACGAGAAAATAAGACAAGACAAGGAGACAAACAGGCGCAAGTTTGCGCTCGAGCCGTGCCCCTCGTAGAAATTCAAAATTTAACAATCAAAGAGATGATACACAAGAGTAAGTAACTAGTACATGTAGCATATTCAAATATAGCTTTCTATGGCATGCCCCAACCCGTGCCCAAGCAAGCCCACGAGCAAGTACAAGTTGTTCACTTGTTCAAATAGCGCAACAATATTCGCTTCTTCATCGCCCCAAAACTTAAAGGTTTGTCGTCGTGGCGTGGGCGCAACTATTCCGCATTCGACGCTATGATCATGCCAAAGTGTACTTACTGAGTTAGTCCTTGTTGCAGGCACATAAAAGGAACAAAGGCAAATATGATTGCGCTGGCATTCCGTGTATGTGCTCGCAACAACTTATATTTGCTCATTATATTAATTCACATAATTGTCACCCGCTTCTTGTGACTTCTATAATAAGATGTGTGGGAGTGCATTTATTGGCTGGATTAACACTGATTCAAATTGTTCTTTGTTTCTTGTTTGATTAAAATTAGGAAGTGAATTATCAAAGTTAACTAAATGTTCCGCATTGATACACGTATTAATCTCGGGCTTTTTGAACAAATCTAAGCAATTTATTAATAGTTGAATAGCCACAATTACCCCCCCTTAGTCCGTTGGAAAAGCATGCGTACCAAACGGCATGCGTTGGATAATTGCCTAATGAAGGCTCCAACTTGTCATATTAATAACCGGAGAAAGCCAACGAAAACAGTCACGTGCTTTGTCACACAATCGTGTCGAAGTAATAATTCAAAAGCACCTTCCCTGCGATTTATTTCGTTCCTGTTTGTTTCTGTGTATGGTGCGCTCAATGCAGTCATTCAAATATAGGTGCGTGACTGTTTTGGGGATTTGAATCCTGCGCCAGGACTAGGAGTAGGCATACGCGCGTTCCTAATACACTCGGAAATTTATTATGGCAAAACCCTTAGGCCGTGTTGCGTCGTAATTCATGCGTGCCGCTCTTCGCCGCTGCTGCATGGCCGGTAAGGAAACCCTTAACAGGCCGTAATCATAACATTGGGGAAAGACCGGCTAAACAAAAGGGATATTTATTTATACGCCGCACTAGGCAGGTACAGGACATTATGGTATGTCCTCTTTGATGTCCTTGAAGTTTTCTATACGAGAAGTTTGCAAGATAAACACACAATGTGCGAACAAGAAATAAGTTCATAAATGTACAATTTGTGATATATTGTTTGTGCCATCAACATCGCAATAAACTTGTTATTGTTATATAGTTTTTATTGAGGTGTTTCAGCGAAACTATGTGCCTTGTCTTGTAGCCAGTGTAATGTCGATTGTTAAAATTCAAAGCGCGCTTGCAGTTATTTTCCTTTTAAATTGCTATACAAAAAACAACTACATCAGATAGAATCGTCTGAGACAATTGTACTTTTACAACCCAAGGGAATGGCTAATATCAAATTTATTCTTGCCGTTTACAATAAAAAATGTAACTTCATTATGATTATGAATAATATCTTAAAGTCGTTTTTTATAGTTTGACGTTTTATTCATTATTTATGATGTGGCATGTTTTATTTTCAATTTCGTAGCACTTTTTGTCAAGTTATTTTATTCCTTGTGTGTTTGCAATATTTCATGGCCCAAAGGACGACGTCAAGTAAAATATTTTATTACGTGTATTTTTGCTCTTTACCTGAGTTGGCGCTTTCGGTTGAGCGCAGCTTATTCATGTGGGCACGAGTGAAACAAAAAGTCAAAGAGATGCTGTGCTCATCGCGCAAAAAACAACGAATGGAAAAAAATTGTTTAATTTCGCATCCGTTCACGGCCACAAAACGAAGCGTTGAATAAATGAATGTTGTGTTTTTGTGCGAGTTTTGTGTGCTACGTTAAGGGCATTAGTGTATTTCAAATATGAGAAACAAACGAATAAGCCAAAATGTAGGTACGCACAAATTTCGGCGATACTAGCTTCCAATGCGTTTCAAAATTATAGGCACGTGTTTAAATGCGTATACAAGATGTTAAGTAATTAGAGTATAAATGGAGTCAAATGTAACGATCAATGCAGGTTCATAAGTTAGTAATCTAATTTAGTTTGACTTAGGTCAGTTAAAGTTACGCAATTTGAATTTTATTGCTTTTTCCAGCTAATGCTTAGCTGCCCTCAAAACATAAAGCAAACTTTAAAACGACCAGTATTTCTTCAGCCAAGCACGTAGGTAGACATTGTACATTGGAACGTAAAAGTTAATTAACGCGATACCTTTTATAATGATGCGAGAAGAGAGAGAGGGGCCTCTGGTTGGTTTTCTTTATGCGCGCCGCGCATTAAATTAGAATATTAAATTATGATTACGATCTTACAGACTTCATAGAGAGACTTTTCATACTCTACACCTTACTCTCACCTGAAACACAACAATATCAAAACAGCGACCGGTCGGCGTAAAGCTTATCGCGATTAAACGGCATTATATCAAAATAATTAAGAAATGTTGTTATTTTTCGCTCATTCTGTTTTTCGTCGACATTCGCACACACCATCAATAAGCATTTTTTTTATTATAAAGCCTTCCTTTCAGTCCTTCCTCAGGAGCACAGGACGAAACGACATGAATAAATAATCCACGCTAAGAAAATTAAATAACTCGACGAAACGTCAGGTAAAGCAAAATATACACTGAGAGAAAAACGGTTGATTAATAGTATATTACATAACGCGAGTTG